>KN897601.1:0-16348 GCA_000934455.1 Apostichopus parvimensis
ACATACATACATACATACATACATACATACATACATACATACATACATACATACATACATACATACATACATACATACATACATACATACATACACCCATACATACATACATACATACATACATACATACATACATACATACACCCATACATACATACATACATACATATTATATTGTGCTTTAGATATAGAAAAATATTGAAACATTTCGTATGTAAAAAACGTCAATTTTGTATGTAAAAAACGAGAGAAATATGGATGGATAGGGGTTCAAGATTGGCTGCAAGAGGCGCAAAAAAAGCAAGATGGCAGAAGTTTATCGAAGAGAATGAAACATGCATTGAAGTAAAAGAACTTACGTCAGGAAATCAAGTTGTTTATTTAACTATTTTACATACAACATTGTGGCATAGTATTACAACTTTTCTCTTAAAAATGTAATCGTACACACATGGAATCATAAGTTTAAATGTCGCTATTTTAACACGTGAAAGGAGAGCCTACAATGAACAGACAAAAATATCAATCGAAGGAAAACTTGAGTTGGTCTCACTAAGTCTTCACCCCCACATTCATTCAAATTACGTTTAGTATTTTTCGTCCAGACCAGAGTCATTTGAGGTCATGAAAAATACAATTTTAAAATCTTGTAATCAGTCTCTCAGGAAGGCAAACTAGGATATATAAAGCTTTAAATCTGGATGTCCTAAGCAATATTAAGTATGATGACCATCGTGTCTTTAGTCAAAATCAGAAAACCTTGTAAAGAAAGTATAGGTAACTTTGAATGGTTGGCGTATACTTAGTACGAGAATGCCTCATAAGGAGTCAAATTGCTCAATTATGTGTACTGCAGATGTAGAAGGTCGTCGGACGTCAAGATTCAAGACATGTTTGATGGCTAAAATATCGACAGGTTCCATCATCGTACCTCGATGCAGTTTTTCATTTCGGGTTTAAAATGTGTAACAATTATCTTCGGGCATTTAATGTGATTATCTATCGTATAACGTATGATCGTATGTAAATTATAGGGATAAGGGTTATAGGTTACATTTCGTAGCATAAAGCTGTTTTACGGCTTCAATAAACTTCGTCCGATTTTATTTCAGTGTTGCCTTCAGTTTAATGGCGGTATGTGAATGATGATTTTCACTTTGAATTGATCGTACCTGTTCGTATTTATGGAGGCATTCAAGTCGTGGATCGGTCTGCAAAGCCGAATAGATATAAACACCAGCTGCACAGAAGATGAGGAAGATATCTACAATGAGAGTTCAAAAGGAAGGTCGTCTGTGATCCTCATGCTAAAAGAGAAACTGGTCATGGCCCTTGAGAAAAGCCAAGGTAACATCAATCCATGTCAGAGCCTTATTGAGGAACTTGCCAATATCGATGAACCTCTTCAAGTGAAATGCGCCAATAGTGTTGTTCTAGACTTCATTTCAAAGAATTCAAACTTACAAGTGAGTATATATTGAATTTTCAATTGTTATACAATTTAGAAGAAAGTTTTCCAATCAGTCTAAAATGTGGCACGGTATATAAAGAACTAGGAGATGGCGGGAGCCAGTTATTGACAACTATAAATCCGTCCCACATGAGCTAAACATTTGGATAACACCAATATATTGAATGTGTAAAAGAACCAAAGAATTGATTGCCAATCGTTTATAAATACCTTTGTCAATACAAAAATGTTTCGCAAGTTTAGTTAACGTGAAAAAATGTGAACTCGCTTAGTCATATGCAAATGTGCCCCTGTGTTTGCCAAAATATGATTTGAGGTTTAAATAAACTAACTATGGTGATTAGCATACTGGGGTAGTTATGGAAGTAACATGGTTAGTTATTGTAGCTGGTTCAATGCCAATGTTCAGACAATTTTGTATTCTACCCATTGTTCATTTGTCCAATGTTGTTGTCTGTCCTTTGTCTAGTTTAAATGTGTCCTTAACCTGATTTCATTTCAGTTTGCTTGTTAAGGAGATCCGGCTGGGATCGAAACGTCTTGCCCTGTAACTTATACATTACATTCACATATTTTTGGCAGTATAGATAACAGTTTGTGCTCTCTTTGAAATACAAAGTATGTCAACCCACGTGTCAATATATTTTGTTTTCACAGGATAAGAATAAAGTTAACGTTATTTCCGCTGGAGTGGATGTTCTTGTCAAGTATGGAGTCAATTTACTGAAACCAAACAAACATCCAAGTTGGAGGGCCATCAATATGTATAATAGCACATTTGTACAGAAAGTGATGCCCCTGCCGGTAAGCGACAATATATATGCATAGTGACAATTTTCAATTTTTACAACATGTTGAATTGACACCCAACCTATTAAAGTTAAGTATCATTAAACATGTATGTACGAATGATGTTCACTTTAGTGCGGAGTTGTGGATGAAGGGTGTGAATTGTAATCATGCTATTGTATAGCCTATAATCAATTGTTCATGATGAGAGCATGATGAAATATGCAACACCTTGGATTAACATCTTGCTTGAGACTGCAGGTAATGATTATATCATAACTTGCCAATTCAGACGGGTGTTTGCTACATAATTTCTAGCTGAACATATTAAGCCAGATAAATTAAGCTACATTATTATTATGTCATCAATTTAAACCATAGCTTTTAGATGATAAGTATAGCGGTGAGAGAAGATGAGATTTTATAGAAAGAAGTGAAATCGTTGTCTCTCTTGTTGATATTCTCTTGTATCTACAGGGATACGATGAGGTTTTGGCTTCACTTGGATACGCAGCCTGTAATCAAACTAGCTATCATTTCCCAGATTCCTGCGAAACTGTAAATCTGAGTAGAGTCTCTGAGGTTACAGCAGATTTCTTGGTTTTACAAAAGGAATTCTCCCAGTACTTTAATCAGACTCACGTCAACGGAGAGCGTTTTCTAAATAACTTCATGAATTCCGACAAAACCTCTCGTTCAGCTGATCTGGATATAACTCGGTATCTCGACCAAGTCGGACTTGAAACTCCCAACAAGAATTCTTGCTTTATCTGTGATGAAGAAGACATATCAGTCCATTGCAGAACCTGTTCGGAATGTTTTTGTGAAGAATGTGATGTCAGATACCACCGTACATCTGTCCGGTCAGGTCATGACAGAGAAAAGAGTGGACAATTTAACAGAAATTCCGCGCAAGGCGGTTTCGTTGTAAGCGTATTCTGCTCCTAAATAATAACTGGTTGCGATGTACAGATAATTAGTTCAAATGTTTTCTTATTTTACAATAATTTAGAGATGTCCTTTCTGTTATCATAGATCATAATTACTGAGCACCAATTAGTTTAGTTATACAACATACGTCTTAACACTATGTATGATGCTGGACATACAAAGTATGTATTTGAAGCAGGCGAAGAGTGAAGAGAACTTGTTTACTGTCAATGATGTAATCAACTGTACGGTGTCTCCCAGAGTCTTTAATATATCAACTCAGTTTTATACTAAAAATGTGCCTATTTTACGTAATGTTATGCATATTCAAATTTTTCAGATAAGTCTTGAAAGTAGTCCCGAGGACGCCATTGAAAGGATTGAGATGAGCAATCTACATGAATCGAAAAAGAAAGAGGTGAAATGATACATGTATTCAGTATATGATAATAATACTAAACTACTTATTGTTTCTTTCCCATTGAGAAGCATTGAACAATCTATATCAGAACTTAAACTTGGCATTGATTCAGCTTGGTTCTAATCGAAAGAAATGAAGGCAAGAAAGAAACATGCAAAAAGTGGAATGTCATAATCGAATAGTTTTTGCATGCAGGATAATACAATAATAACAATGTACTCATTAAAACGTAAGAAAAAGCTGCATAGATTTATTCACCTTATGTTAAAGGCATTGAAGACTCGCCCCAAACCGCGTGCGGTCATCTGAAAAAGTGTTAACTTTCTGTTGCTTGCAAGTGACGTTCTGTTCGTGTCGCTACAAAATGCAGACAGTAATGAAACGCGATACCGTGTTATGTTTAGCTGGACCTGAGATGTCCATCGCTGTATCGTTTATACACTGTGCTGTGGGTAATGACCGCAGATGTATGTACTGACTGTATACTAGTGTCTAATTACCGACGGTAGCAAGTTGTGTGTGAATTTTCTGGGATCGATGGTGGTGTCTAACACTTCTGTTACACCTCATTCGAAACTAAGTCAGATTACCGGCATTAGACGTTTCTTTTTGCGCGAGTCTTCACACACTTTAACTGATAATTAAAAATCCTGGTAAAAACCATTGTGTATATATACCACCGACGTTCGTCGGCGCAAAATATGCAATGGAACTGATTTGTTTGTTACTTGATATTTGTTCACGGGTGAACTTTGAAAGCACGAACTTGTCCGTTTAATACTCCTACATTATGTAAAAATGTTAAAAATATTTCCACATCACATGTAGAAATGTTAACGTTGAAACGAGCTGATCATACCAATTATTGCAAAACGTATCGAGCCAGATTTAAGCGTTTGGTTTCTCTTAAAATTAAGACCTAGAGGTTGAAACAGAGTGAGCTGATACTATCAATGAAATTCAGTTAATTTTTCCCTTGAACATTTACATACTACAAATTTTGTCTCACTTTGATGCAATCATATTTTCATTCTTATTCACTTTAGTTAATTCGAAGAGTTTTAATGTCTAAAGAAGACATGGGAAAGGCTGCCATGGACACATTCTTCTATCTTAGGTATAAAGAACGACATGGGCTGAAATACTGCATGGAAGCAGTGAAGTCATCTGGAGGGAATCTAGCAAGGGCTAAAAACTATTTTAAAGATTGTTCTATTTGCTTTGCAACTTTTGCTATGAGTCAGGTATAGGATCCATTCCTCTCTTTAAATATTATCTTCCTTCGTACTAGTATATAGAGTCTCAAGCTATTAAGACAAACTGAGACAATATCTGCTACAATTCCTGGATTGATGTTTAGGGATTGTATGTATTTAGATCCTCCTGCAAGCAGGAACTCGCGAAGAAGCCTCATTAGCTTATCAAAGCCGACTGAAGTCAGTCTCTTAGATTCATATTTAACGTCCATGAGTATGAATTGTCAATTGTCAACAACTCTGTAACTGGACGACATACATTAATCTTGGAGTGACTCGAACTGGGGACCGTATGATTGGAAGGCACCGGCGTTAACCACTGAGCTAACACTCCATGAATATCATCTTCCTAGAACTGTCTCAGACTTATTAAAGAGATTTGAACTCAGCATGGATATAAAACATTTCATACGTCCTTCTATACTACAATTAATTATTATGTGCATCTTATTTCAGTATAATGTTATTATATCTAGCTTGGAGAGACATGACAAAGGATTTATAATTCAATTACAACGCATGACATTATTATGTTTCTCCTTCATCAAAACAGCTCATTGGGAATCCATACTGCCAGTGTCATATCTGTACTGAATGCTTCACTGACAATTTTACAATGCTGTCCCTAACCACACAATGCATGTACAAATTTGCTTGTCCATCTTGCAAAAAGCCTAATCTTAAGGCCAGTTCCGATGAGGAATTTCAAGATTATTTTGCGTTACTGGGAATGGTGGTAAGTTGCATCTTGGAACTATAAAATTATAATATAACATTTTATGTTACAATTCTGCCTATTTACATGAAGTGGAACCGTAGTAATATTCACATATTGCATGTGTGTTTTCTATGAGGTGGGAATCGTTTAGTTTAAGAGTTAAAGTTATATATAAGCAGCACTCTTCTCTGAGTTGAATGACTTTTGTTGTTTGCATGAGAGATGGCGTTATGGGGGTAAAGTGGGGGTGAGGTGGCAGATAGGAAATGTGGTTGTATAAATGAAAACAACGGTTTGACTGATTCAATAGTTCTGAGTGAACTGTATCTCTTTATCAGGATGAAAGTCATTAATATGTGACAGTGAGTAGAGTCGGATACACTTAATGTTGCATGTCGTCAATATGAACCATTAAACTTCTCTTTGTCGATTAATTTTCTCAGCTGCAACATCATCTGAATCCTGCAGACTTTGAATTATACCAAAGAAAGCTTGTGACTTGGGGTTTGATGAAGGACGAGAACTTTCGCTGGTGTGCAAATGTAAGCTTACATGTCCTCAAGCAACCAAACCATTGTTCAAGTGCTTAAACATTCATAAAGTTATTAAATGTACATGGATAAATTTGCTTGAAAAGGTTTATTTTAGAGTTACAATTCGTTAACAGATGGATCGTAAATGCTTAAAGCTTTCAATTTTTGGTACGCCGTCGGTATATTATCTTTTCTTTGTAACACCATGAAGGTGTCTTTCATAGAGTTTAAACGAAAAGTGGTGAAATAAGATCTGAGTTTCTTGTCTCGTAAAATGTTACTTTAAATTTCATGGATTTTAGGGCAAAATTTATAACAACATGATTTATTTTCAATACACGTGTGAAATTCAAGCATGTATGATCATATTGCTCTTAGATATGATTGGCTCAAATCAACTAATGTTACACAGACACAATGAAACACTTGAGGGATATGTTATGTTTGCTAGGAAATGTGCTTTCCTTAATTAAATAACCCTGCCGTTGTTTTCAAATATTATTTTCTTCTAACACAGGGATGCACTATTGGATTTATAAATGAAAGGCGTGATGTCAAAATCCAGTGCACAAATTGTAGAAAGTACCAGTGCTTCAATTGCAAAACACCGGTAAGTTCTGCCTGACTGAAAAGAATATATGTCCATTTGAACTACCTCTTTCCCTTTTTGATAATGTTGTAAACTTTACAAACCAAACAGAATTGTTTATACAGTTGACTAATATCATTTTAATCATTTTCTACAATAGTATTTGGTGCCAGTTTTATGCTTCAGATAACCATTCATTTGCAATCTTGATGAAGTGCATGAGAGACCATCATAATATCAAAATACACGTAAACATGGCATCTCAAGAAAAGGACACATGGGTTAGCTCCATAAATGGTATAGGCCTATATGTGCCCAACATTGATAAAAAAGCATCATCTAAGTTGAGTGAAGGTCAATGGTCACTTGAAGACAACTTCATAAAGATAAGAAAACCTTTCAAAGTTGGTATCACAAAGAGAGAACGAAGGATAAATCGTACACAATTGAACGTAAGGTCCCTCAAAGGACCAACAAGGCCAAAATGACGAACCCTCTTGAACATTTTCTTGATACCTCTAGAATGAAAACTTCAGATGTTAGATCATCGAAACGTCATTTTCTTTTTCATCCTGGTGCTTTAAAGAAATTATATTGTTCGGCTCAAGCTTTAATTGATTTAGCACATATTAATATGTTTTGAGGACATTTTAACCAATTCACGATAATGTTATATTTGTTGGAACTAAGAACCTGGAAAACTGGTGCCCTCCATAGTCAGAATTCCTCTAAAGCAAGCAAAGCTTGAACTAGGTTTCCTGTTTAATGTTACAGTTATGTTATGTTTGAAGTTTAGGGAGATCTTGAACATCCTCTGTTTATTTGTACAGTGGCAGGAAGAGCATGATGGCATATCATGTAAAGAGTTTGAACGCTGGAAGAGAGACAACGATTCAGAGTTTCAAGCCCAGGGCTTGGCTGCACATCTCAAAGAAAATGGAATAAGTATGTGTGTTTCTGAAACTTACGTCTGGTAGAAGTGTTAGTTATTTGCTGAAAAAATGTCAGACAAATGTTCTCATGTTAACGTTATTATGATGTTATTATTATTTTAAATGGTGAGTACAATAATGTATAGTTTCAGAAGCTGTATTTGTTAGCACTAAAAGATATTGCCTCCTTGTATCAAAATTACTCAAATACTGTGTTGCTCCCCTGTGCCTCAGCAACAAGTTATTTCATCTAGAATAACATAATGTTATTATGTTCAATTGTTCAAAAGATGTTGATAGAGGAAATGAACATTGATAACATGATCATATATACATTAAATCAACTGATTAGTTACTGTCATCTGATGACAGAAAGGAAATTTTGTCAAGATTGTCAGCACCAAAAGGCTATCTCTCTGTAATTAAATTTAATATGTCTTAGTTGTATTGGATGAAAATGCAAAGAAGGTGTCATATTGATTGCTTTCTAGTCATCAATGTTTCACCACTTTCTCTTACTCAGATTGTCCCAATTGCAAGATGCGCTACGAACTTGCTAAAAGTGGATGTATACACTTCAAATGCGCCCAATGCATGCATGAATTTTGCTGTGGCTGTAATCTGCCATTCCTTAAATATGTAAGCATGAACAAAATTTCAAACTAAAGTCATAATACAATTAATGGGGTTGATTGAAATTTTACATTTTAGCATATTTTTGGCGAACGCAAAAAGGAATCGTTGATGTCGTGTGTGCGTTTCTTATGTGTATATGTGACACCATTTGTAAACACCGTAACTAAAGAAAAATACTAAATTGGTTGAAGCTTGAATGAATTTCATAGTTGGTGTGTGGAACCATCTGTGTGGGTGCATGAATTCTTTTTGGTTTCCAAGGAAGTAAAAGGTTGTTTGAAGTCAACAGGTATCAAAGTATGAAAACTATGTAAGCACGATTACTCCAAAATTAAAGATTAAAGGATCTTCAAATTTTAAGCAAATTCACTATGTTAAGTACAAACAACATATCATATATGTGTAATAATACAGAGGTTAATATAAGTCAAAGTCTGAAAATGTTGTGAACACAATAACTCCACTTACTCAGACTTGAATGAGTTGCATGTTTGGAATTGAGATTCATCTTAGCGAGTACAAATACCCTTAATTTTTGGAGGTCAATGTTCATTTATGGTCAACAAGTCTGGAAACCTTGCAAACACAAAACTCCAGAGGCAAATCCTGAAAGAACTTGTTACCTTTCATGTAGATCCATCTTAGTAGTACAATAAACTTTTTGCATATTGTGAAGGTCATAAGTCATTTGTGTTTGGCAGTGATCAACGCCTGAAACTTTGTATATGTAATATATTCAAAAGTAAAGCTGGAATGAATTTCCAGTGCTGTATGTAGATCCCATTCAATGAATACAAGATGACTTGTGCTTCATAAGTACAGTAGGTCATACATCATATGCGTTCAACAGATGTCAATGTCTGAAAGCCTTCTAAAGGCAATTACTTCAAATGTGGCGTTGCAGGAACTCCATGCCTTATGTGTAGGTCCACCTCAGTGCAAGAAGCCCATTGCATTTTGTGGAGGTCGAGTTCAATAGAGGTCAACACAATAACTGCCAAAGTATACAAAGCTCACAAAATTAGTGGGCAAGGAATCACTGAGCTTTTTGTCTTGTTTTCTGGTTTCTAAACAGAGGGAAACTGTGGGCCCTGTAAAAGCTCGGGATATCCCCGCTCTAGGTAATGGATGATCGTAACTGTTTACCGAATACATTCATTAACAATGGTGATCAATATTGGGTTTTTAGAATCATCTGGCCTTGCCTCTGACAATTGTTGAGTCCCATAATACCTATCTGTGATGAGTTTGCAAGGATGCCCACCCTACAACATATGAAGTTATAGACCCACTGGTTTTAAGTATCAAATATTTTGTGCTGTTTCCCCATGATTGAGCAGGAAATGAAGATCATTCTTGAAAGTAAAATGTGGAATCAAATTACCACTTAGCTGTAAAAGTTTTTAATATTGACCTGAAACTTGGCACTCTGAAGTTGCGAAAGTTTCCCAAGTACATTCCTTTTTGGAGGTTTGCTTCCTCCAGCATACTCGCAGAGGTGTGTTTACTTGGACAATAATGTCTCAGTGAGAAAATATGTTAAAAATAAATGTTATCTGTTGTTCTATACAGCCAAACTGTAGGATATTTCCAGGCTGTCAGTGGAAGGGTCTTCATGCTCATCACCCCAGGGACTGTCTGTATCACCTCAGAGACCAAGAATGTGGTACTCTACAGAAACTACTCCAGGTAAGCCGTCATTTGGTCTGGTCTCTGTATGCTCTCCAGTCTCCTCGTCCATTACTTATCCAAACATGAGTGGACTGTTTACAATACTCTGGGGTGATCTTGAGATAATGTGACCCTTCTAACAGTGAGAGTGTTTGCCAGAGTTTGGAGGAAACAGGTGGAAATTTTCTAATAAAGAAAGTATGGCACTTCCAAGGGACCTATTTATTGAGTGGGGTGCAGGGTGGCAAGAATACTGGCCTACTTGAAGAGAACTTGTACAAAGTCCCCCTCTGTACGACGCACCAACCATGACGGGCAGTTGAAAATTTTTATATAAAATCACATGGTTGATATAATATGCAACAGATGCTTAAGAGTGCGATAGTGATTGGTCAAGGTCAAGGCGTATTGCTTGTATCCAGAGACATGTCGGATTGCAAAAAATTGTCTTGCCTATTTCTTTATCAAATTTTCATGAATTTTTTAGGCTTTCTGTTAATTGTTTGTGTTGTATTGACAGGTTAATGGTGTAGAATACAACAGAGCCAATGTTGCAGCTACTCTACCAGAGGAAGATGGCTGTCCAGTCAAGGAGCAACGAGAAGGCCCAGATGGATTGGTAGACGTTAATTGTGGAAGAGAGTTAATAGCTGCAGCCGGACTCTGCGTGTAAGATTTGTTTTACTTTCTTTCAATTATTTAAACAGTGACATTAGCCCGACTTTCCTAAATATTCAATTCAGCTTAATTAACTGTAATTTTGTAGATTTTGTAGACATCAGCACACATAAAAAGGCAGTGACTATAAGGAATAAAAATAAACGATCAACGTTGAATTGATAATTACATTTTTATGAAATTGCTCTAACAGAAATCCTCAATTTAAAGTGTATAAGATGCTGTTCTAATATTTAGTAAAGTTGATCTTTGAATAACTTATGTGTGAATAACTATGCATCAGCATCAGCATATGCATTAGCATAAATCATATGTAAAAATGCATAGAAGCTCCCTCAAATGATTAAACATATAAATAGCTTGTAGTTGTGACTAACACCTTTTGTTGGCAATAAACTGAAATTCCCGAAAGATTTCCAACAAAAACAAAAACATTTTACTGAAAAAAAAGTTTCCTGAATGTTACCCAACAATATCAGTGAAGCTGTTACTGGTGCATCCGGTGTATTCCAGTATATTGTTTATACTTTAATCTTGAGAAGAAAGTATTTACGTGAGTTGTAACTTGTAGCATTCTTCTTTCAGTTAAACACACACCATGCTACTTACATGGTGTTCTTAACATGATATCACAACTTTTTTGGATAAACTAGACATTGACATCCATGACAGTCTTTGAGTTCTTGCACATTTGAATTCCTGAACACGATGTTAACAGTCAGAGTTTCCTTATACTATTTCTTTCTGGCTAGTTATCATCCATTACAGGATAAGTTTGGCTGTCTTTTGAAACAGCAGCCTATATCTCTCAATTTAGTCTGGAATTTGGTGAATTTTAAGGACACTATTTTGATAGACACAGCAAATAGATGACAATACAGACGGTTTGCGCACCTTTCCATAAAGAACTGGGCCATTAGCCTAAACATATCTTCACCACCTATCCGGTCTGATACTGATACAAAAGTTATCATAATTGTCATCTGTAGTGAATTGTTACCTTATGTATTTTAATATGCATATCATATGTAACATTGCCTTAACCGGAAGTTCGTAGTCAAAGTTCTTTTCAAATGTAGAATATTAACTGAAAGGAACATCCCGAAATTAAATCCTCCGATCATACTTTAATTGATTTATTTTTTATGGAATGTTTACTACTAAGCAAGAAAAACAAGGTTTTTTTACATATAAGTATCGACTTTGATATTTACATTGAGAAGTCAATCGCTTATTGTTATCCTGTATATGTTTAATGGTAGGACATATGGACAAGACAACATACACTATTTGTTGCAACATTTATATGATTATTGTGTGATATTTTACTTCCATAGGACACACTACAACGAATATCTCGTTAGTTTAATTAACCAAAGTAAAATAGATCCAGCCGATATTTTAACAGCAGATGACTTAGGAGCAGCACTAAGGAGAGATGGGCAAAATATTCCTGGAAAACAAGCAGGTGAAGCAGATGACGCTTATCAGGAAAGATTAAGACAGGTGAGTTTTAAATATTCTACATTATTTGTGAAAAATGGCAATTTAAAGACCAGAAAATAGTTTATACAAAATTGGTGAACAGATTGCCCAGTTGTACTGACTCGAAATATTCATGTGGTAGCACTAATGCACCAGCATGTTTTATCATGTTATGATTTATTTTTTATCATTGATGAGGCCTCTATCTATCCATAACAACCAGCATCAAACATTTTTACATGCCCTCGTCATCAAGTTTGTTACTATTCAGTTATTGACCTGGTCGTGAGAAGTCTACCTATTAAAGCATGCATCAAACTTTTTCAATGCAAAGTTATGAAGTTGTTCTCTTCATTTGGAAGTATTCTGTCGATTTTTGTCCACACGGTCCGAGGAACTGGTGCAGTTTTTATTGTCTAAATTAAACCATTGTAAATCTAACAAATGACCTTTCAAAACTTCAGTGACGTTCAGTCTAGACTTCTTTGGCAAGAACTGAGGTACATTAGTAACATCTATAACAGAAGACAGTAGAGTTTGCATGTCAAACTAATTACCAGCACCCTCATGTAAACATGTATCACCTTTACTAGTTCTTTGATAGGTAGTTCTTGGAATCCAATAATATAAACATGAACCTTGATGGCAAATTCTGAATAGATCCCACCCCATTCTCTCTCATCCAGCTACTTCCCTCCATCTCAAGCTACTTCCCTCCCCCTCCAGCTTAATCCCTCCCCCATCCAGCTACTTCCCTCCTCCCTCCAGCTACTTCCCTCCTACCCCCAGCTACTTAATCCCCCTCCAGCTACTTCCCTCATCCTCAAGCTACTCCCTTCCCCTCCAGCTAAATCCCCCCCCCCCCAAAAAAATATCCAGCTACTTCCCTTCTTCTCCTTTCTATTTTATGCTTCCTCCAAATGTTTGATTATTACATAATTCAACGGCAAAGTACCATCTACACAATTTCCCTACGCAACTCCCCCACTCCACCACCCACACCCCATGTGAAATGAGCCTGGTCATCCTCCCTTAAGTAGCCATTCCTAGGGGTCAAAGAGCGTCATGCCTTGTTAGCAGTATGTCAAAGAAGTTCATACCACGTTGCATTCAAACTTATTGGAACAAATTGTACATCAAACCAATTTGCTGACAATATGTTTTAGACACGTTTATAGATTATTAGATCTTTTTTTTCCTTCAATGAACAAGGACTAGACATGATTTCAATTATGAGGGAATATTCTCTTTTTCCCACAGCTCCTGAAAGCACAGATACCGCTTCATGAAGGAGGAGAAGCAGCGGCAGCAAACAGATTGCAAGGAAAAGAGACGAACCAGAGAGAGAGAGAGAGAAAGATTGAGATGGAGAGGACATTCACATTATAGTCTTTAAATGCACATTTAACCTGAAATCACTCCCAAAGAATTCATCACGAAAAGTTCACTAAAGCTTGCAGACGCTGTTAATCTTAAAGTGTATGATGTGTGAGTGTGTGAATATTTAATATTTTGTTAGTGAATATTCAAGATGTATTTTAAGAGCGTTAGTATCTCTTTTTATTTGTCTAAATGTTCACCCAATTTCGAAATACACTTCCCATAAGTTGATTCTGTCTTCTTTTTTTTGTCTTTTTTTTTGTGTGCTTTGAAAAATTAAAGCAAACTGCTGAATCTAAAGAGAAGTATACCACTGCAGCATAAATGATTCATACAAACATTGGAGATATCTGCAAACAAGAGTATTTAAAACTTGTACAGAGTAAAGATGATATATAAATGCCCTTATTAATGAACAAAGACTGAACTCAGCACACCTCACTGCACTATATCAGATACATTGCGCATAAGCTTCTCTTAGGCTTCTGAAATCACAACTATGTTTGACTTTGTTACTCCCTTTTCAAACCAAAAGTAACTCAAAAAACAGACTGATAATGGGTAAATTCATTAAGCTACTGCACACGTTATGAAATATTCATTTTGTAAAGTAATTATTTTGAAATGTCTGATTAAAATTGCTGGTATTTTTGGGTCTTGTTCTCCATCCTAACTAGAAGTTAGAATCTGATAGTGTTCTCGTTAACTATGATGTGATGTTTAATATTTTAGAATAATTTATCCTGTAACCTTACTTGCATAGCAATTGAAAACTTGATATGATCTGTGAAATATTAATGTGGACAGGATTAAAATGGTTCTTTTACTTTCTCCTGAACCATTTTAAGAAAGTCCATGACGACCATAATGGTTTAAATTTGACAATTTCCCTACCACTTAACCAGAAATTATTATTTTTAAGCTGTGGGTCAATAGGTTATAGATTTTTCGCATTCTTTTCATATATGAGAAATATTTAAGTGTGTAGATCATCTGTACGTTTGCAGTCATGCACCAATTCATTAGTTTTAGAGTAAATTTTCAAGTTTTAAAGGAAATATTTTAACATTTACTCAATTTGCTCTCATTTGTTAAGCAGAAGAAATTTAAGAGTGAAACAATGACACAAGTTGTAAAGTGTGTACTCATTATAATCATTTTGTTGCAATATATTTTTATTTTTTGCCTTCTTTACTGCTTCAGTTAGCTTGACTATGGTCAACAAGGTGGACTTTCATTTCTAACATATGCATAGCACATGTATGATATGAAACAGTTCACTTTAATGTTTTTGAAACATTTTAAACTAATTAACTGTGAATTGTATTTTGGAAAAGTGCACTATTTCCCAGGACAATTGCCTATTGTTCTTGAACAGCTGGAACAATAGCATATGATTCAGTTACGTACATGACAAAAGGATGAGGCAGCATGATAAGGTATTGAATATTAACTCAGTTTATATTGCAGTCATGCTCTTATATTTCTTCATGTTTCAACTTTCCTTTGTTATTAAAATGTATTGCCCATACTGGATCAGAATACATCTAAATATTGCATAATCATTGAAGACTCAAGTTTACAGTTTTTTTTTCTTCGGTTTTACTCAGTCAGCCTCCTGGTATATAAAAAATAGCACCGATAAACATAGATGCACTCGGGAAATGAACCAGAGTGTGGGTGGGTGTGTGTTTGGTGCACTTGTTTTGCATTCAGAGTGTGACTTGAACAAAGGAATTTCAAGTCCTCAGAAGAATTCTATTGTTAGGTGGTTTTGTTAAGTTGAGTGTACATTGATTCAAGCTATGGCAAAAACGGGATAGATATATAGATATTTATTCAGCCACTGATCATAAAAATACAATGGAAATTGGGTAAAAACAAGAGCTCAAAATGCCTGAATGTAAAACACATAGTTCGTTCGTTCGTTTGTGTGTGTTTGTGTGTGTCGTGGGAGGGAGGGGCACACTTGGCACTTAAAGGTTAGTACGATAGATGCATAGCCAGCCTTCGTTGTGTGAGGGAAAAGCAAAATGTTTCCCCATTTTAAGAATAAGGGAATACAGTTTTTTAAAGAAGTAAGTTTAATAATGCTTGTATTGTGGTGATGATTCATGACACCACATAGGCTTTACCTGCTATCATGAATTCGAATTAAGAAGTGTGGGTGAGGCAAAACCTTTTGATGACGTCCGTCTGGGAAGGGAGGGGGAAATTTTCTTAGTATGGATTATGAGGAAAATCAAATGAAAAGCACATCACACCGTGCTATATAAACAAGTAGCATATACAGTATAATATATCATATGACCATGTTTCTCATCTCCGTCAATTGTTTTGGCCTTACCCTTAAAAGTCATCGAAAATTCCGGCTCCGCAAACCTCGGTGGCGGCTTCGACGGCATCCACTTCCTGTCATTCGAACTTCTTTTTATTCAGTCAGTATTGAAATTAACGCTACTGTTTACAAGATTGAGGTACATTTCTTACCAAAATTAAATTTGTCGCACCTGACAGCACTTGCCTATTGCAAATCAAAGGTTAAGGCATGGTGTACTGGTTGGGTTCCTGGTTCAAACCCATCCAAAAAAATTCCAGATAATCTCGAACTATTCAAAATTGCGGCTACTTTGCAACGTTGTTGAGTTGTGTGTTTCCATCAATTTGGTTATCTTCTGGTAACCCCTGTAAGGAAATGGAGTTTGCTTCTGTTCTTTCAATGGTTGGTTATGATGTCACGTGCCACACGACAAATAAATGTAACAGTGTAAAGTGTCAAAGGTCACGGAGTCAGTAATATTCATGGTTCTTTACTTCAAACTTGCGTAAGTCAAGAGTGATGATATCCTGTTGGTCGTA
>KN897601.1:17107-40532 GCA_000934455.1 Apostichopus parvimensis
GGGGGGGGGGGGGCTTCCGGCTTCCAAAATTTACCAGAAAAATGTTTGATATGTTTTAGAAGGTAGGTTCTGCCTGCCAACTGGAAAACCTTTGGGCCCCTTCAAAAGAAGTCTAGCTAACCCCCTGGCGGTATCTGATGCAGTTGTATAACGTGAAGAGTAATCTAGGTTATCAAAAGAAGCATTCACCAGCGGGCAGGCAGATGACTTTTCGAACCTAATTCTCTAAAAAGAAAATCTTATTTTTTTTGGGGGGGGGGGCACAAACAAATATATTTTATGGGCCGGGGGATGGGGGATAGCTACGCCACTTATTTAACAGTCGGCAAGACACTTTCTTGTTGTAACCACCCACCACCTTCCACCCACCACCGATATTTGATAGTTGCCATACTCTGGATAAAGCAGATCAAATGTTCGATATTTAAACCTCATCTATACCGTGGGGTACCAATTAGCGATTGACTATAGCTTTATCTATTAGGTGAACATTTATCTTCCAATATGCAGTTATTAGTATCTGCGTGAATAGATGTGATCAGTAAACATTTAAGACTCTGGGATATTTTTAACGAGAGAGAAAAGCTTTTGGGTCTTTGTACTACTAGGCTATGTTTTTCGGGGAGGGGGAGGAAACGTCACCATGCACTGCCCCCCCCCCTCCGTGGTCGCCCATGTATACGTACTGAAAGATCAGGATCATAAACTGCGCCAGGAACTCGAATTTAAGAAATATTCAATAAAAGGTCCACCCCAAGTCGCAAAAATATCATTAAATAAAATAAGAAGTGGCAGGGTCGAGAATACATAAACAAGTCGATGGCGTTGACGTGCTCGGGTTTATACCCCAAATGTTTAATTTTCATAATAATAATACTGCATAAAAACCACAAGTGATGATGCTTTCGGTTCGTGCATTAAAGTAGAATTTACTACTTCATAAAAGTCAATAATTCCGTCTGTAAATTTGTTTGAACAAGTTTCTATTGAGTTGGGTTCGTCATCGTTTATTTCGAAGTTCAAGCTCACGTGCATTGTATTATTGCAGTCACCGTGGTAGAAACATCGGCCGATGTCTTTCATGAATTGTATGTAGTTTTGCAAGAAAAAGAAAAAAGTGTCTTTTCTTTGATAAATATCTATTATCCCCGCAGGACCTCTCGCGAGGTCGATCAGGGGTTAAACTTCTTTATTACTACTATAGTTTTGCAAGAAAAGCGTATATTATTTCACAAGCCCTGGTTGACGCGAACAAACTAATGTACGATAGTCTGAAGGAGAAAAATTAGATTCTGACAAATGATAGTAATTAAAATGGAAACAGGATATTTGTTAAAATGTTTGGCTTCAGGCAACTTTGAATATTCCATCTTTTCATATATGTTGCGACAATTTGAATTTTAATGTAAGGGATATTTCTTCAAGGTCATTGCTTAAGACAACAATGTGGTGATGGTGGGTGGATGCATGGGGGGGGGGGGGCTAATGACATTATCATTGCTTAGTGGTATCACAGGAGAGAAAATGAACTGTAAGATCACCAATCAATAACTTGTGTCATTGGGTTTCATGGTGGTGGAAACGAATTGTGAAAACGTTGAAAACAAGCAAACATGTTAAAAGGCCCAAACGACGTCCGTTTCCAATTTCTAGGACTTCCGGGGAGGAAAACTTTGAACCCTGCCCTGAATAATCATTGTTAAATATTTTTCAGTAGCCTACACATAAAAAAATCACCTTGTGCAGTTCACGCTCACGCAAAATCAAGATTACATTTACTTGCCACGAATTATGTCATATTTCGACCTTCCCCTTGAAACAAATGGTACAGACAAGCTATTCGTTAAGAACATGACATGTTGACCAGAATTATCAGAACTTAGATCAGAAGAACTTTCGCCGCGGGGGGTCATAAAACTAGGCTTTACAAGAATTATCATTGCTTATTGATAGATACCCTGTGTGCAGCTTTCAGCTAGAGTGCTTCATTTGCGATTGCTTAATCATGGGAAGTAGGCCTACTACGGCAAACTATTACCCACCTCATCCCTCCTCTGTTTATGCGCTTCACCATCAACGAGTTCTCTCTCACTGGGCTCACCTCGTTCACTAATTACCTCGCCCCATAACATACTTAGCAGGATCAGGAGCGGTGGAAAAGGATTTAAATCTATGGGATGAGGATGAACGAACTTCATGCCCTGCGCCACCGGCCCTAACGTTTGGACACCCCGTCACTCCTATACCTCGTCACTCCGCCATCCTGCCACCCCTGAGCAAATGTCTGTCATTGAAGTTAGGAAGCAGCTAAATGAGCGGGAGTTACATTTACATTTGAAGTTTTAAACCAATAAAGAAAGAACACATATGGAATGAAAATGTTTTGCTTTCGATTTTATCAGCGATGACAAAAAAAAAGACGGATAATGCATCTACGGAAGTGACGTAGACATGCTCACTGTCCCAATGCATTATGGATCACGGAACATGCACGTTATTATAACATCACAGAAGGCAGGCATTGCCTCTCCTTTAACTTGCTGTTTGTAGACCATCGTTGATAAACTACAGAACATCCCCGAACAAACTGTGAATCCTTGTCCGCTTCTCATTCAGGTGAGCGTAGTCTACAACTTAATACATAATGCTCTATATACGAATTATAAACTGTTTACCATACATAGTAAACGTAATATCTGCTGCAGTGGTCCGCCATGGTACGACGGTTGGTATATGGTAAATTCGTGTTGGATAGGCAATGGCATTAACATCGTCGGCGACGATCTCCAATACTTTTCAAGCAGTTTAGTTCTGTCCGTTAATAATGTGATGCCATCGATGGTTTGTCCAGATTCCGCCAGAAAAAGAAAGAATGATACTTGCAAAGATCGGGGTTGAAACTGCTCGAGGCAAGGAAAAATGTCTGTAACTTCGTGCTTGACTTTGAAGAACACGGAACTACAGTGGGTATCAGTTATACCGTACACCACCATAGAGTATAATACGCAGGACAACGGTTTGTGTTTATAGTCAGATACATTGACAACACGACAACACAAAATGCCAGAAAATTATACAATGGGTACGACAACACCATAAAGTAACCATGTTTTCTTTTCCTCGCCTGGTTAGTATTGGAAAAGAGCCACATTTTAACTAGGTTAAGGTTTGTGTAACGTCCTACAAGCAAGGCAGCCTTTTAGACCCGAAAAGGCAATTTACTTGGTGATTGCATATGAGAACATTCAACAGTAACATAAAGTGCGCACAACATTTCGAAGCGTTGACCGTTATTGACTTCAATTGATCTCAATTAAAGGTTCTTGCACTTATGCCAGGGACGTAACTACAGGGGGAGGGGTGGGGAAGTGTCTCACCCAGCTATATTTGGCTTAAGTTATCAGTAGTTGGAAAATCGGTGGTCAAAAACACGACAGTTGGCGTAAATTATCTATGCAACATCTCTCAAAATAATTTAAGCTGACTGCACTCTTGGCAGGATCTTTCTGATTTCTGAACCAATAATATTAGGTTTTTTCTCATATTTTTAATTTAAGACTTACATTATTGCAAGATTTGACGAAATTCGAACTAACAATTTACCGAAATTTTGTTTCTAACTCCTTGCACAACCCATAATAAAGTTGAAAATACTACAAACTAACTTTAAAATTGTCAGAATACGGCGTTCGATTTAGTACCTTAGCATATTACTAAGTACCCAGTATAGCATACTTAAGGACAACCCACTCGTATTACGATACGGTACGGCACGGGCGCCTCCTTACGAATCGACCCACAGGTTTACTGAGTTTGATACATGTTGGTGCAGACTCACCCGAAACTTTGCGTATACACTGGTCTCACCGCAATGCTAACTGAATTACCATCAATCACGGAGGTACGACACCCACTACCCACCCAGGCATACACCCAAGTTTGATTCCATGAACCTTACGATTTAGCAGAAGTCTGCTAACCATTTTTTAAGCCTTTGTTTATTTATGTATGGATATGGCTTGCACCAAAAATGGAAGGTAATATTAAGTTTCTTCAATCTAGATTATTCTGTGTTCTATAATCTTTATTATATTGTGCTTAAGATATAGAAAAATATTGAAACACTTTGTATGTAAAAAATGTCAATTTTGTATGTCAAAAACGAAAGAAATATGGATGGATAGGGATTCAAGACTGGCTACAAGAGGCGCAAAAGAAAGCAAGATGGCAGAGGTATATCGAAGAGAATGAAACATGCATTGAAGTAAAAAGAACTTACGTCAGGGAATAAAGTTGTATATTTAACTCATTTACCTAAAACATTGTGGTATAGTATTACAACTTTTCTCTTGAGATTTCAATCGTACACACACATGGAATCATAAGTTTTAATTTCTCTAATTTAACACATAAAAGGAGAGCCTACAATGAACAGATATAGATATCAACCGACCTTGAGTTGGTCTCACTAAGTCTTCGCCCCCACATTCATTCAAATTACGTTTAGTATCTTTCGTCCAGACCAGAGTCATTTGAGGTCATGAAATATACAATTTTTAAAACCTTGTAACCAGTCTCTCAGGAAGGCAAACTAGGATATATAAAGCTTTAAATTTGGATGTCCTAAGCAATATTAAGTATGAGGACCATCGTGTCTTTAGTCAAAATCAGAAAACCTTGTGAAGAAAGTATAGGTAACTTTGAATGGTTGGCGCATACTTAGTATGAGAATGCCTCATAAGGAGTAATATTGCTCAATTGTGTGTACTGCAGATGTAGAAGGTCGTCGGACGTCAAAGATTGAAGACATGTTTAATTGCTAAAAAATCGAAAGGTCCCATCATCGTACCTCGATGCAGTTTTTCATTTCGGGTTTAAAATGTGTAACAATTATTTTCGGGCATTTAATGTGATTATCCATTGTATAACGTATGATCGTATGTAAATTATAGGGATAAGGGTTATAGGTTACATTTCGTAGCATTAAACTGTTTTATGGCTTCCATAAACTTCGTCCGATTTATTTCAGTGTTGCCTTCAGTTTAATTGCGGTATGTGAATGGTGATTTTCAATTTGAATTAATCGTACCTGTTCGTAAGTATGGCGGCCTTCAAGTCGTGGAACGGTCTGCATGGCCGAATAGATATAAACACAAGCTGCACAGAAGAAGAGGAAGATATCTACAATGAGAGTTCAAAAGGAAGGTCGTCTGTGATCCTAATGCTAAAAGAGAAACTGGTCTTGGCCCTTGAGAAAAGCCAAGGTAAAATCAAGCCATGTCAGAGCCTTATTGAGGAACTTGCCTACATCGATGAACCTCTTCAAGTGAAATGCGCCAATAGTGTTGTTCTAGACTTCATTTCAAAGAATTCAAACTTACAAGTGAGTATATATTGAATTTTCAATTCTTACACAATTTAGAAGAAAGTTTTCCAATTAGTCTAAAATGTGGCACTATGAAGAACTAGGAGATGACGGGAGCCAGTAATTGACAACTATAAATCCGTGCCACATGAGCTAAACATTTGGATAACACCAATATATTGAATGTGTAAAAGAACCAAAGAATTGATTGTCAAATCGTCTATAAATACCTTTATCAATACAAAAATGTTTCGCAAGTTTAGTAAACATGACCAAATGTGAACTCGCTTAGCCATATGCAAATATGCCCCTGTATTTGCCAAAATATGATTAGAGGTTTAAATAAAATAACTATGGCGATTAGCATACTGGGGTATTTAATGGAGTAACATGGTAAGTTACTGTAGCTAGTTCAATGCCAATGTTCAGACCATTTTGTATTCTACCCATTGTTCATTTGTCCAATGTTGTTGTCTGTCCTTTGTCTAGTTTAAATGTGTCCTTAACCTGATTACATTTCAGTTTGCTTGTGAAGGAGATCCAGCTGGGATCGAAACGTCTTGCCCTGTAACTTATACATTACATACACATATTTTTTGGCAGTATAGACAACAGTTTGTGCTGTCTTTGAAATATAAAGTATGTCAACCCACGTGTCAAAATATTTTGTTTTTACAGGTTAAGAGTAAAGTTAACGTTATTTCCGCTGGAGTGGATGTTCTTGTCAAGTATGGAGTCAATTTATTGAAACCAAACAAACATCCAAGTTGGAGGGTCATCAGTATGTATAATAGCACATTTTTACAGAAAGTGATGCCCCTGCAGGTAAGCTATAATAAATATGAACCATTACAGTTGTCAAGTTTTACAAAATGTTGAATTGACACCCAACCTTTTAAAGTTAAGTATCATCAAACATGTATGTACAAATGATGTTCATTTGAGTGCTGAGTTGTGGATGAAGGGTGTGAATTGTAAACATGATATTGTAAAGCCCATAATCAATTGTTCATTATAAGAGTTTGCGATGAAATATGCAACATCTTGGATTAACATCTTGCTTGAGGTTACAGGTAAATGAGTATATAATAGCTTGCCAATTCAGACGGGTGATTGCTACATAATTTCTACTTGAACATATTAAGTCAGATAAATTAAAACTACATTATGATAATTTCATCAATTTAAATCCTCATCACGTTAACGGCACATCGTGAATATGTCAAAGATCATAATCTAAAGCTTTCAGATGATAAGTATTGTATAGTGGTGAGAGAAGATGAGGTTTTATCGACATGTAAGACGTTATGGATTGGGTTAGGTGTCATCTTTGAGGACTTCCTTTAGTAAAAGCCTATATTATTGAGCAAAGTTACGATAACACTGAGAGCCCACGGAGTCAAACTCCGACTCATATGATATAATAACACATCATGAACTCAACTGGTGAATGCCTTTCATATATCTTGAGTTTCAATTTTGAAAGAAGTGATATCGTTGTCTCTCTTGTTGATATTCTCTGGTATCTACAGGGATACGATGAGGTGTTGGCTTCACTTGGATACGCAGGCCGTAATCAAACTAGCTATCATTTCCCAGATTCCTGCGAAACTGTAAATCTGAATAGAGTCTCTGGGGTTACAGCAGATCTCTTGGTTCTACAAAAGGAATTCTCCCAGTACTTTAATCAGACTCACGTCAACGGAGAGCGTTTTCTAAATAACTTAATGAATTCCGACAAAACCTCTCGTTCAACTGATATGGATATAACTCGGTATCTCAACCAACTCGGACTTGAAACCCCGTCCAAGAACTCTTGCTTTGCCTGTGGTAAAGAAGACATATCAGTCCATTGCAGAACCTGTTCGGAATGTTTTTGTGATGAATGTGATTTCAGATACCACCGTACATCTGTCCGGTCAAGTCATGACAAAAAAAGATTGGACCATTTAACAGAAATTCCTCGCAAGGCGGTTTCGTTGTAAGCGTAATCTACTCCCTAAAATAGTAACTAGTTGCAATGTACAGATAATTAGTTCAACTGTTTTTTTTATTTTTACAAATATTTAGAGATGTCCTTTCTGTTATCATAGATCTGATTACTGAGCACCATTTAGTTAAGTTATATAACATACGTTATTTACGTTACGAAATATATTTGTAACACTATATATGATGCTGGACATACAAATTATGTATTTGAAGCTGGCGAAGAGTGAAGAGAACTTGTTTACTGTCAATGATATAATCAACTGTATGGTCTCTTCCAGAGTCTTTAATATATCAACTCAGTTTTAGACTAAAAATGTGACTATTTTTATGTAATGTTTTGTATATTCAAATGTTTCAGATAAGTCGCGAAGATGCCATTGAAAGGATTGAGATGAGCATTCTACATGAATCGAAAAAAAAGAGGTGAAATGATACATGTATTCAATATATGATAATAATACTAAACTACTTATTGTTTCTTTCACATTGAGAAGCATTGAACAATCTATATCAGAACTTAACCTTGGCACTGATTCAGCTTGGTTCTAATCGAAAGAAATGAAGGCAAGAAAGAAACATGCGAAAAGTGGAATGTCATATTTCTTTCGATTAGAACCAGCATGCAGGATAATACAATACTAACAATGTACTCGTTAAAACGAGAGAAAAAGCTGCATAGATATATTCACCTTATGTTAACTGATAATTGAAGATCCTGGTAAACACCATTGGGTGTATATACCACCGACGGTAGTCGGCGCGAAATATGCAATGGAACTGATTTGTTTGTTGCTTGATATTTGTTCACGAGTGAACTGTGAAAGCACGAACATGTCCGTTTAATACTTCTACATCATATGTAAAAATGTTAAATATTTCCACATCACATGTAGAAATGTTAATGTTGAAACGAGCTGATAATACCAATTATCGAACCAGATTTTAGCGTTTGGTTTCTCTTAAAATTAAGAACTCGAGGTTGAAACAGAGTGTGCTGATACTATTAATAAAATTCAGCTAATTTTACCCTTGAACATTTAAAAACTACAAATTGATTTCATTCTTATTCACTTCAGTTAATTCGAAGAGTTTTGTCTAAAGAATACATGGGAAAGGCTGCCATGGACACATTCTTCTATCTTAGGTATGAAGAACAACATGGGCTGAGAATGCATGGAAGCAGTGAAGTCATCTGGAGGGAATCTAGCAAGGGCTAAAAACTTCTTTAAAGATTGTTCTATTTGCTTTGCAACTTTTGCTATGAGTCAGGTATAGGATCAATTCCTCTCTTTAAATATTCTCTTCCTTCGTACTAGTTTATAGAGTCTCAAGCTATTAAGACAAACTGAGACAATATCTGATAAAATTCCTGGATTGATGTTTAGGGATTGTATGTATTTAGATCCTCCTGCGAGCAGGAACTCGCAAAGAAGCCTCATTAGCTTATCAAAGCCGCAAGCTGACTGAAGTCAGTCTCTTAGATTCATAGTTAACGTCCATGAGTATGAATTGTCAATTGTCAACAACTCTGTAAATGGACGACATACATTAATCTTGGATTGACTCGAACTGGGGACCGTATGATTGGAAAGCACCGGCGTTAACCACTGAGCTAACAATCCATCAATATCATCTTCCTAGAACTGTCTCAGACTTATTAAAAAGATGTGAACTCAGCTAGGATATAAAATATTTCATACGTCCGTCTATACTACAATTAGTTATTATGTGCATTCTTATTTTAGTATAATATTATTATATCTAGCTTGGAGAGACATGACAAATGATTTATAATTTAATATCAACGCATGACATTAATATGTTTATCCTTTATGGAAACAGCTCATTGGGATTCCATTTTGCCAGTGTCATATCTGTACTGGATGCTTCACTGACAATTTTACAATGCTGTCCCAAACCAAACAATGCATGTACAAATTTGCTTGCCCATCTTGCAATGAGCCTAATCTTGAGGCCAGTTCCGATGAGGAATTTCAAGATTATTTTGCGTTACTGGGAATGGTGGTAAGTTGCATCTTGGAACTATAAATTATAATATAACATTTTATGTTACATTTCTGCCTATTTACATGAAGTGTAACCGTTATTAATCTTCAATATTGCATGTGTGCATTCAATGAGGTGGGAATCGTTTTAGTTTAAGAGTTAAAGTTATATAAGCAGCACTCTTCTCTGATTTGAATTACTGTTTTGTTGTTTGCACGAAGGAGGGCGTAATGGGGGTAAAGTGGGGTGAGGTGGCAGATGGGAGATGTGGTTGTATAAATGAAAACTGAGGTTTGAGTGACTCAAAAATTTGCAAGCTGAGTTGAACTGTATCTCCTTCTTAGGATGAAGGTCATTAATATGTGACAGTGAGTAGAGACGGATATACTTAATGCTGCATTTTGTTTAGTATGTACCATTGAACTTCTCTTTGTCGATTAATTTTCGCAGCTGCAACATCATCTGAATCCTGCAGACTTTGAATTATACCAAGAAAAGCTTGTGACTTGGGGTTTGATGAAGGACGAGAACTTTCGCTGGTGTGCAAATGTAAGCTTGCATGTCCTCAAGCAACCTAACCATTGTCCAAGTGCTTAAATATTCAAAAAGTTATTAAATGTACATATATTAATTTGCTTGAAAGGTTTATTTTAGAGTTACAATTCGTTAACGGATAGATTGGAAATGTTTAAAAACTTTTAATTTTTGGTGCGCAAGTCGATAAATGATCTTTCATTGTAACGCAATGGAGGTGTTTTTCAAAGAGATAAAAAAAAAGTGGTGAAATAAGATCTGAGATTCTTGTCTCGTAAAATGTTACTTTTAATTTCATGGATTTTAGGGTATAATTTATAACATCATGATTTATTTTCAACGCACATTTGAAATTTCAAGCATTTATCATCATATTGCTCTTAGATATGATTGGCTCAAATCATTTAATGTGACACAGACACAATGAAACAATTTAGGGATAGTAATGTTTGCTAGGAAATGTGTTTTAAATTCCTTAATTAATTAACCCTGCAGTTGTTTTCAAATATTATTTTCTTCTATAACAGGGATGCCCTAGTGGATTTATAAATGAAAGACGTGATCTTAAAATCCAGTGCACAAACTGTAGAAAGTTCCAGTGCTTCAATTGCAAAAAACCTGTAAGTTCTGCCTGACTGAAAAGAATATATGTCAATTGAACTACCTTTTTCCCTTTTTTATAATGTTGTAAACTTTACAAACAGAATTGTTTATACAGTTGACTAATATCATTTTAATGTTTCATGTAAACATTTTTTACAATAGTATTTGGTGTCAGTTTTATGCTTCAGATAACCATACATTTGCAATCTTGATGAAGTGCATGAGAGTCCATCATAATATCAAAATACACGTAAACATGGCATCTCAAGAAAAGGACACAATGGTTAGCTCCATAAATGGTATAAGGGTGCCCAACATTGATAAAAAGCATCATAGAAGTTGAGTGAAGGTCAATGGTCATTTGAAGACAACTTCATAATGAAAAGAAAACCTTTTCAAAGTTGGTATCTCAAAGAGAGAACGAAGGATAAACCGTAAACAATTGAACGCAAGCTCCCTCAAAGGACCAACAAGGCCAAAATGACAAACCCTCTTGAACATTTTCTTGATACCTCTAGAATGGAAACTTCAGATGTTAAGTCATCGAAACGTCAGTTTCTTTTTCATTCTGGTGCTTTAAAGAAATTTGCGATTGTGAGTTATATTAATCAGCTCAAGCATTATTTGATTTAGCACAGATTAATATGTTTTGAGGATATTTTAACCAATTCGCGATAATGTATTATTCGATGGAACTAAGAACATGGAAAACGTGTGCCCTCCATAGTCAGAATTCCTTGAAAGCAAGGAAATCTTGAACTAGGTTTCCTGTTTTATGTTACAGTTATGTTATGTTTGAAGTTTAGGGAGATCTTGAACATCCTCTGTTTATTTGTACAGTGGCAGGAACAGCATGATGGCATATCATGTAAAGAATTTGAACGCTGGAAGAGAGACAACGATTCAGAGTTTCAAGCCCAGGGCTTGGCTGCACATCTCAAAGAAAATGGAATAAGTATGTGTGTTTCTGAAACTTACGTCTAGTAGAAGTGTTAGTTATTTGCTGCATATTTGTCAGACAAATGTTCTCATTGATTGGCTCAAACGTTATTATGTTCAAATGTTCAAACGATGTTGGTAGAGAAAATGAATATTGATAACATGGTCATATATACATTAAATCAACTGACTAGTTACTGTCATCTGATGACAGATAGGAAATTTTGTCAAGATTGTCAGCACCAACAGGCTATCTCTCTGTTATTAAATTTAATATGTGGTTGTTATACTGGATGACAATGCAAAGACGTTGGCATATTGATTGCTTTCTAGTCATCAATGTTTCACCATTTTCTCTTACTCAGATTGTCCCAATTGCAAGATGCGCTACGAACTTGCTAAAGGTGGATGTATGCACTTCAAATGCGCCCAATGCATGCATGAATTCTGCTGTGGCTGTAATCTGCCATTCCTGAAATATGTAAGCATGAACAAATTTCAAACTAAAGTCATAATACAAATAATAGGGTTGGTTGGAATTTGATAATTTAGCATATTTTTGGCGAACGCAAAAAGATATCGTTGATGTCGTGTGTGCGTTTCTTGTGTGTATATGTGACACCACTTGTAAACACCGTAACTAAAGAAAAAAACTTAATTGGCTGTATGAATTTCATAGTTGGTGTGTGGATCCATATGTGTGAGTGCAAGAATTCTTTTTGGTTTGCAGGGAAGTAAAAGGTTGCTTGAAGTCAACAGATATCAAAGTATGAAAACTATGTAAGCACTCGACTCCAAAATGAAAGATTAAGGATCTTCATATTTTTAAGCAAATTCACTACGGTAAGTACAAACAGCCTATCATATATGTATGATAATACAGAGGTTAATTGAGGTCAAAGTATGAAAATGTTGTGAACACAATAACTCCACTACTCAGACTTGAATGAGTTGAGATCATCTTAGTGAGTACAAATTCCCTTATGTTTGGAGGGTAATGTTCATTTAAGGTCAACAAGTCTGGAAACCTTGCAAACACAAAAACTCTTGAAGCAAATGCTGAAAGAACTTGTTACCCTTTAAGTAGATCCATCTTAGTAGTACTATCAACTTTGTGCATGTATTAAGTTCAAAAGTAAAGATGGAATGAATGTCCAGTGCTGTATGTAGATCACGTTCAATGAGTACAAGAAGACTTGTGCATCATAAGTACAGTAGGTCCATACATCATATGAGTTCAACAGATGTCAATGTCTGAAAGCCTTCTAAACGCAATTACTTCAAATGTGGCGTTGCAGGAACTCCATGCCTTGTGTGTAGGTCCACCTCAGTGCAAGAAGACCAGTGCATTTTGTGGAGGTCGAGTTCAATAGAGGTCAACACAATAACTGCCAAAGTATACAAAGGTCACAAAATGTGTTGCAAGGAATCACTGAGCTTTTTGTCTTGCTTTCTGGTTTCTAAACAGAGGGAAATTGTTGGCCCTTTAGAAGCTCAGAATACCCCGCTCTAGGTAATGGATGATCGTAACTGTTTACCGAATACATTCATTAACAATTGTGATCAATATTGGGTTTTTGGAATCATCTGGCCTTGCCTCTGACAATTGTTGAGTCCCATAATACCTATCTGTGATGAGTTTGCAAGGAATTCACCCTTCCTACTGGACAACATATGAAGTTATAGACATGCTCATCCACTGTTTTTAAGTATGAGATATTGTGTGCTGTTTCCCCATGATTGAGCAAGAAATGAAGATCATACTTAAAAGTAAAATGTGGGATCAAATTACCACTTAGCTGTAAAAGTTTTTAATATTGACCTGAAACTTGGCACCCCGAAAGTTGCTGAAAGTTTACCAAGTACATTCCTGGAGGTTTGCTCTCTCCAGCATACTCGCAGAGGTGTGCTTACTTGGACAATAATGTCTCAGTGAGAAAAAAATGTTAAAAATAAATGTTATCTGTTGTTCTATGCAGCCAAACTGTAGGAAATTTCCAGGGTGTCAGTGGAAGGGTTTTCATGCTCATCACCCCAGGGACTGTCTGTATCACCTCAGAGACCAAGAATGTGATACTCTACAGAAACTACTCCAGGTAAGCCGTCATTGGTCTGGTCTCTGTATGCTCTCCAGTCTCCTCGTCCATTACTTATCCAAACATGAGTGGACTGTTTACAATACTCTGAAGTGATCTTGAGATAATGTGACCCTTCTAACAATGAGAGGGTTTTCCAGAGTTTGTAGGAAACTGGTGGAAATTTTCTAATAAAAGAAAGTATGGCACTTCCAAGGAACCTATTAATCGAGTAGGGTGCAGGGTGGCAAGAATACTGGCCTACTTGAAGAGAATTTGTACGAAGTCCCCCTCTGAACGACGCACCAACCATGGCGGGCAGTTGGAAGAATTTTATATCAAATCACATGGTTGATATAATATGCACCAGATGCTTATAAGTGCGATAGTGATTGGTCAAGGTCAAGGCGTATTACTTGTATCCAGAGAAATGTCAAATTGTAAAAATCTGTCTTGCCTATTTCTTCCGTATCAGAACTTCATGAACTTTGTAGGCTTTTTGTTAATTGTTTGTGTTGTATTGACAGGTTTATGGTGTAGAATACAACAGAGCCAATGTTGCAGCTACTCTACCAGAGAAATATGGCTGTCAAGTCAGGGAGCAACGAGAAGGCCAAGATGGATTGGTAGACGTTAATTGTGGAAGAGAGTTAATAGCTGTAGCCGGACTCTGCGTGTAAGATTTGTTCTACTTTCTTTTAATTATTTAAACAGTGACATTAGTCCGACTTTCCTAAATATTCAATTCAGCTTAATTAACTGTAATTTATTAGATTTCGTAGACATCAGCACACATAAAAAGGCAGTGACTATAAAGAATAAAAATAAACGATCAACGTTGAATTGATTACATTTTTATGAAATTGCTATAACATAAATCCTCAATTTAAAGTGTATAAGATGCTGTTCTAATATTTAGTAAAGTATGATCTTTGAATAACTCATGTGTGAATTACTATGCATCAGTTGTTCTGCACTGCAGCATAAATCATTTGTAGAAATGCATAGAAACTCCCTAAAATGATTAGACATATAAATACATTAGAAGCTTGTAGTTGTGACTAACACCTGTTGTTGGCAATAAACTGAAATTCCCGAAAGATTTACAACAAAAAAGACATTTTACTGAAAGTAAAGTTTCCAGAATGTAACCAACAATATCAGTGAAGCTGTTACTGGTGCATTCGGTGTAATCCAGTATATTGTTTATACTTTAATCTTGAGAAGAAAGTATTTACGTGAGTTGTAGCATTCTTCTTTAAGTTAAACACACACCATGCTACTTACATGGTGTTCTTAACATGATATCACAACTTTTTTGGATAAACTAGACATTGACATCCATGATAGTCTTTGAGTTCTTGCACATTTGAATTCGTGAACACGATGTTAACAGTCAGAGTTTCCTTATACTATTTCTTTTTGGCTAGTTATCTTCCATTATACAGGACACAAGTTTGGCTGTCTTTTGAAACAGCAGCCTATATCTCTAAATTTAGTCTGGAATTGGGTGAATTTTGAGGGCACTCTTTTGATAGATACAGCAAATAAATGAGAATACAGACAGTTTGCGCACCCTTTCCAGAAAGAATTGGGCCATTAGCCTAAACATATTTTCACCACCTATCCGGTCTGATACTAATACAAAAGTTATCATGATTGTCATCTGTATTGAATTGTTACCATATGTATTTTAATATGATCTTGCCTTAACCGGAAGTTCGCAGTCAAAGTTCTTTACAAACGTAGAATACTGACTGAAAGGAACATCCCGGAATTAAATCCACCGATCATACTTTAGTTTTTTTACCACTAAGCAAGAAAAACAAGGTTTTTTCATATAAGGATCGACTTTGATATTTACATTGAGAAGTCAATCGCTTCTTGTTATCCTGTATATGTTAAATGCTAGGACATATGGACAAGACACCATACATAGTTTGTTACAACAGTTTTATGATTATTTTGTGATATTAAACTTCCATATAGGACTCACTACAAGGAATATCTAGTCTGTTTAATAAACCAAAGTAAACTAGATCCAGCCGATATTTTAACAGCAGATGAATTAGGAGCAGCACTTAGGAGAGAAGGGCAAAATATTCCTGGAAAACAAGCAGGTGAAGCATATGAAGCTTATCGGGAAAGATTAAGACAGGTGAGTTTGCAATATTCTACATTATTTGTGAAAAAATGGCAATTTTAAGACCAGGAAATATTTTTACAAAATTGGTGAACAGATTGCCCAGTTGTACTGACTCGAAATATTCATGTGGTAGCACTAATGCACCAGCATGTTCTATCATGTTATGGTTGTTTTTTATTATTGGTGAGGCCTCCATCTATCCAAGATAACCAGAAAATAGTGTTTACAAACTTGGTGGACAAATTGTCCAGTTGTACCGGCTCAAATTTTTACCAGATCATGTGATGCCTTCCCAATAAAAGAATGCATTAAACTTTTCAAATGCATATTTATAAAGTTCTTCTCTTCGTTTGGAAGTATTATGTCGATTGTCATCCAACTTTTCCGAGGAGCTGGTGCAGTTTACTTACCTAACGTAAACCGTTGGTAAGCTCTAACAAATTACTATTCAATACTTCAATGAAGTGTAGTCTTATACCTCATTTGAAAAAAGCGTAAGGGACATTAATAACAGATATAACAGATCAAGCAGCAAACAGCAGAGTTTGCATCGAGTTTGTGCATCTGTTACAAGGAATGAGATGCAAGTTTTGTCTCATTTCTTCAGTCTTCATGCTTGATTTCATTTGATATTTATGGGATTTCAGTTTTTATTAACTAAAATATTCAGTAGTGCTTGTCACAGCAACACATAAGATTATTCATAATGTATAATGAACATCTACACTAGCCCTATGGAGGATACTAAGTGCTTCAGTATTGACTTGAAGTATGGTAATAAAATGAATTACCGTCAAACCCATGTAAACTTGTAGAAACTTTAGCATGCTATTAAAAACTGAGATCAAACACTTTTATAAGTTACTTTATAGGTAGTTATAGATTTCAATATAATACAAATGGAAAATTGATGGCGAATTTTGAATAAATATCTCCATCCTCTCGTCCACCTACTCACCCCCTCTCTGTCATACACTCCCCCCCCCCCTCTCCCCTACCGCCTTCTCCTTTGCATAAGGCAACATCAATGTACCATCTACTCAATTTCCTTAAGCGACCCCCTCCCCAACTGCAATAAAACCGTTCATCCTCCCTGAAGTACCCCCACTCCTACTTGTCAAAGATGGTTATACCATGTAGTATTCAATACTTATGGTACAATGTTACAACTCACAGTCATCATATTGTGTTCTTAAGGGATTACAGCGGATGCTAAGAAACCGTTCATATATTTTGGACACAGTTATAAAAGTAAATGTATTTTTCCTTCAGCGAATGAGTATAAGACATCTCACTTATAAGCAAATGCACTCTTTCCCCGCAGCTCCTCAAAACACAGATACCCCTTCATTCGGAATGAGACCAAATTGGGGCAGCAAACAGATTGAGACCAAGTAGGGGGCAGCAAACATATTGTGAGAAGAGGAGACAAACCTTAGAGAGAGAGGACAACCTTTTATACATATAAAGTATAGCCGTTCAAAGCTGACGTTTCCCGAAATCTCTCACAAAATGATCTTCACAAATGTTGTGATTCATGACAATGTGAAGAATATTTAATTATTTTTTTGGTGAATATTCAAAATGTAGTTTAGCAGCTTTAGTGTCTTATTTGTTTACATGTTTACAACATTTCGAAATATTCTTCCCATAAGTTGATTTTTCTTCCTTTTAACAAAAAATTGAAACTATTAACTACACTCGAATTAGAGTAAATTTAAAGTATGTATACTGTTGTGCTTCAAAAGATAAATTATTAAACTTTGTCGTACTCTGCTGCAGTTTTTGCATTGGAACAATTAAGAGAGCTGCTGAATCTAAAGAGAAGTATACCACTGCAGCATGACTGATTCATACAAACGTTGTAGATATGGGCGAACAAGAGTACACAAAAATTTACACAGTCAAGATAATAGTAGGAAATAGAGGTGCCTTTATTAAGCAATAAAGACTTAATTAAACCTACCGGACAAAGAGACTTTGCATGGCATTGCTAAATTAATTTTAACTTTGTAGCTAAACATTTTATTATGACACTTAAGATCAATGACAATATATAGATATTGCGAAGTCTGAAGATTTTATCTTCAGTCATTGATAGGAGAGTATACCTCACTTAGTAGGCCAGATATACGACTCAAAATCGAAATCACAAGTATTATTGACTTCGTTATGCATTTCTAAGTCAAAACTTACTTTAAGAACAGACTGATAATGGAAAATCTTTCTGAAGGTACTGTGCAATTTATCAAATATTCTTTTTGAAAGCAATTCTATTGAAATGTCTTATTAAAATTGCTAGTATTTTCGTTGCCTGTTCTACAGCCGAGCTTGAAGTAACTTCTCTAGAATCTTAGTGTTATCTGTAAGTATCATGCGATGTATAATAACTTGGTTTAATTTATCTTACAACTTACGACTTTACATTTCATTATAGTGAAAAAGAACTTGAAGAGGGTCAAAAGTTCCTTTTACTTTCTCGTTGTCGTTTTGATTGTTTCATCTTTTAAGCGAAGCATTTACAGCTTTTCTTCCATACATAGGTTACACAGACCCGATATCCCCCCCCCCCCCGCCCCTTCCATGTGTTTGACTTTTTTTGAGCATTTCCCACAATTACAGTGTAGTTGTCCGCTTTCTCTTTCATACCCGTATAAGTTTATATAATTCTGTTTCGAATTATCTAAACTTAAATTATCTCATATCAGCATGTCGTCATGGTAACAAACCCAAGGCAGGTAACTGTGTGAAGAAGAAGTAATAGGCCATAGGGTTACAGTACCCTATGATTGTCGTACTACACGTACGTGCGTGAAACTCATATATGAAATTTTATCAGCTTTTTTTTCGATGAGTGAGGGTATATATACATATCTAAGAGATAAACAATTAATATACTTTTAACTCAGTTCATCAGAGCACATATACCACTTCACGCGGAAGGAATCTAAGCAGTGAAGAGATTGTATAGGCCCTAATTGGTGAGAAAGATCTGAAACAGAGGCAAGGCTTTCGTGTACATGCATTAATCTTTATAGCACGTTCAAACATAACAAATACAAATAAAAAAGCTTAAAAGATATATTTTCGACGCATTTTTGTCATTCGTAAATTTATCATTTCCCGTATTTTACAATTTAACTTTTTCTTTGAATATACAAATCGCATTTTAGCATTTTATGTTGCAAAAAAATTCCCTTGAACGGATTCTGTTCTTTAAATGGATAGGATATTCTTGCAGCTATGTAATTAGAATCAAATGAAACTTGTGCTGTTACGATTCACGAAAATGATCATATTAACTATATAGTACTCTGGTGAGTATTGTTTCATGAACAGTTAATGTGAACCTCAGTGTGGAATCTACAGGGTAGTTTACTATAATTCAAGTGCATTCAGTGATTCATACAATCACCTGTGATGTATGTGAACTGGAGATGCCAGTGTTCATATTAAACATGAAACTTAGACATGCCATGAAGAACTTACTGCAATAGACTATTTCCATACTAAAGTCATGGCGATTTACTTTGTCCTTGCATTCATTTGTCTATAAGTTTTCCAAACAATTCTTAGCATGGAAAACTTTGCCAAAATATACCCTGACATTTGGGCTTACCTGTTATATCAACGACCCTTGGTTCGCTCTCTTTGGTAACGTATTACTTAGGAACCCATGTTACTGTTTGCATGATGTTTCGTTTAGATTTTTTTATTCTTGCTTTGATAAGAATGCGTATCTCACTTCACTACATCAATGTATACCTCCTATTGATCTACAATTCTCTTTTCTTTCTCCTGTGAAATTACAACTATCGTTTAATTTTTGAAGCCAAATTATACAAAACAGAATCAGAACGTTAAAGAATTTTCATGGTAATGTGACTAAATCTTCAAAATTTAAGTCACTTTACCATATATGAAGTATTTTCATATTGTGAAGTATTTTTTCCTTCCAAAATTATGGATTGCCCTAAGTTTCTTGTATGACTTAATTCGTAGCAGCTAAGTGATCACAGTAAGAAATGTTTAATATGTATCTAAGTTATCTAATTATCCTATTCAATAGTTGCAACATTTTAAAATTATGAAGTAAACATTAACATTTAGCAATAATCCAGAGGGCAATGGTGCTATTTTATTTCTAAACTTTTAGAAGCCAAATTCCAACCCGGTGAATATGCGATGAGATTTACAGTTACTGGAGAAACATAAATGTCAATTTAACTTCCTTCCATGTAAAAGTATATGACAATGTAGATACTTTGTATTCCTTTTGCATTCGTCAATGAAGTCATTTTAATAATAACATTACAGCATCTTATTAAGGTATACCATGCCTAGCAAAACGTTAACATTCTCTACAATTACTTTCATGTATAAAGCAGGGGGAAATTAAAGTTCAGTATTTACGTAGAAATTCATTTGGCAAACTTGCATATTGCTCAAAGTTTCTTTCCCTTTTTGAAGGCTTCGGTTATATAGTTTCGAGGTGTTTCTCAAATTTCGTATTGCGGAGGAGCCACAATTTGTAATAGTGCGAAGCACAGGTGTGATAGAACAATGCAAGTTAATATATTTGAAACAGTTCCTCCAGTAACATGTGAAATATAATGGGTTACCGTTCACTGTCACGCACGTTCAGTAAGATCAGATTAAACCATATATTCTGGAGAAGGAGCATTTCACTCACAAAATATCCTTTACAATTGGTTCAGTTTGCTACAGCTATAACAATAATATGTTACGATGGCGTGAATAAACAGACGATGATGAGACAGCCAGTCAATAACCACCCACGCATTGACGCATAGAATGTTAATTAAAATTTATACCACAGTCATGCTGTTTCATTACTTCATGTTTCAAGTTACATTTTGTTATCTCATCGCTAACTCAGGGAGGATGAGACATTGTAGTTTTTTTGCCAATTGGGCCATATACAGCTATGTCAGTTGCCATAGCAACAGTTACAATGGTAATGGTTCATTTTCCTGAGTAGCTACTCTGGGGGGGGGCAGGGGATACCCATGGTGTACCCCAGGTGACCGGACGTCCATGACTGAGGGACAGGTCACAACGTGTTCGTGTGTGAGTGTTTGTGTGTGGGTGTGTCAAATTTCGTGTCATATACTCCTGCTAAACGGCTGGGCCGATTTTCTTCAAATTTGATAGGAAGGTACCCCAGTGTGAACTCTAGTGTCTAGCAGTCATCGGCAACAAAGCTCAATAAAGGTCAAATTTAGTGAAATCACTACAAATTGCTATAACTCCAAGGGGAACATTGAATTGACATGAAACCTTCACAGGTATATGGAAATGTCAAGTACTATACATCTGGTTGCCATGGGAACCGAGGTCAAAGGTCAGGGGTTAAAGGTAATATGTATATTTTAGTGTAAGTTTGTGTCGAAAACTCCTAATAAACGGTTTGCTGACGATGAGATATGCAACTCCGTGGATTTGCCCTCTTTATATCATCATGTATAGTGCCCAAACTCAGGATACATATGAATATTGCATAATTACTAAAGACTCAAGTTAAAAACTTTTGTTTCTTTAGAGCTCGGTCAGTCTGTAACTGGGAATGAGGGAAGGGGATGAAATAATTTAGAAATATTTGCAGTAACACATGTCCAGACAGATATAACAGAAGGGAGACTTTTTACGTTTTTAAAAAAGACTATCAAGTTTTCTCTCATCTATTTTAAATAAACGGTACATATAAAATGATGCCAGTGCGGACAAAAAAAATCAAAACTTTACTTTCCCCAATTTTGGTAGGACCTATGACCGAATAGGGGTTGGGGCGTTGTCCTGTAATCCATCTTCCTGTTAAATAAATGGTCCCGTGAACCTCTTCAAAGTGCACATAAAATATGTCACATCATCACAAGTGACCAAAGGCATGGGCCGTGTTCAAAGTTTACTGGCAATAAGAGAGAGACGTTGTGTCAGTCATAGGAAATCAGATGAAACCTTTTCTCGCGTCCTTGATCCACTCTATAACAATCTAGTGGCTCCATACCAGGTACACGACGTCATGTTCCACCGTTTCTATCGCTCAACATGATCCTATTTAGCAAGGGTGTTGTCAATAACAGAAAGCCCGAAATTGTAATTTTTAAGACAGAACATTAACCGGCAGTCAGGTAACTCGGTATGTTGTTAAATTGCTAATGTTGTTGTTTTCATCCCGGGACCCCAAATGGCTGCTAATTATTGAGTAACAATTAGTACTTCAATATGTTGTTAATAAGTTCAAACCATAGTATACATTATCTCACCCTTTTTTTCATATTTCCTTTTTTTCTTTATTGAGACAAATGTTTCATTGAATTAGTGAGACAGTTGGTTAATGTCTTCAATGGCCACCCATAGTCACCTACGCAATGTACTGCAGATTAGATAATCGTTTGTGCATACTCATTCTGGAACGACGCATTAAACCCACTGCTGATAGATCATGTGCAAAGTTCGATTTCAAACTTATTAAATTGTTTTGTTTTATTCGGATTACTGTAATGTCTACTTTTGGTCTTGGAATGAAGTTCATCCGTCGACAGAAGAATCAAACAAGAGAAAAGAGGTATTCCGTGGAGGAAGTCTCCAGTCAGGCTCGTATATGTAGTAATAGTAATTTTTGTGTATATTATACTATAGTGATGCACAACGTTAGGCTAACCCACAGTGTACGTGGACATATATAGCATTCTGGAATTCCCCGTCTCAGTATTTCGTCATCGCTCTAGGTACACTAAGTCGGGCACAGAAAATCAACTGTCAATAACACAGTGGCCTGCGCAGGATTTAGAAAGCGGGGGCAAATTCATAATTTCCACAACTTATATAAGTAGGGGCCCGAACCTTAATTGAAGAGCCAGAGGCGAATCAAGTATTTTATTAAGGAGAGGGTTCTAACCTGGGGTAACTGAAGCCGATTCCCATGCACAGAAGGGGATCTGGGAGATATCCACAGGAGGAACTTGTGCATTCTGTTGCAGCGGGGAGGGGGAGGGGGCGTAGTACACAACCGGTGTAGTGGTCTAAGTCGTCCCCGGCTGAAAGCAAAAATCCACCGATTGAACCATTTTTCCAAGTATGCCACTGTCAATACACTCTTAGTCAGCACCCCTGCCCTCCCCCACATTGGGACTGTGAATATGAATGTGAATCTGAATATGAGTATATACCGCTGTATCACGATTCCTCTTGAAATGAGAACGTAGTCAATACTACGCAAACTCGACTGTGAAACACGCTGTGAAGAAACGTAATTTTCTGACAACTGACCATGTGATATGCACAGTTGTACCAACGTAGTATTCAACTAAGTATATGTTGTATATACAAAAGGCGTACTGCAGTGTTTTAGAGGCCAGCAGTGACGTCCTAGCTGTGTTAGAAGTTTACTAATGGTCACGTTTGGTCAAACGTCATTTGCCAAACAAGCATATTGCGGACGACAGCAGATCATAATTTCCATCTGAGGGATGGATATATTGTGTATACTTTCTATACAGTTGAATACCGCATTGTCTGATGACATAGGAAGACCAAACCTAATCATTGGGCCGGTTCCAAGCAGGATGTGAAATGCATTAAATATGTAAAAAGAAACCACATATTAGCAAGTGTCATTTAGGCTACCTTGTACATGCATAAACAGAACATCTGAGTTAAAACACCAAATAAGACCGTAAGACCAGAACAAGCAGGCGAGTGACATAGCCTATTGAATGTCCTGTATGGGTAAATTCCTGA
>KN897604.1:3247-14752 GCA_000934455.1 Apostichopus parvimensis
TTCTACATTGAGATAGCGCTGAGGAATGAACGGTTATTTTCGCGTGCCGATTTAAAGCCGCCTTGTCATCAGGGGTATTTTGAGTGGGCCTCACAGTGTTCACGCCCATCCTTCGCGATTATAGGCCTTTCTTTTTCTCCTACTTGGTCGCCGGAGGAGAAGGGGACGAGAGATGGTTACGCCAGGGCATTGCAATGGGACGATGAACGGGAGGGGACGGGGGGTTAATGGCGCAAGGATGTGGGAGAGGTTTGTGGGAGAGGATGGGCACTGGAGGGGTGGTGGAATGGGGAGGCGGACGAGACCAACGAAACGTATGAAAAATCAATGACACATGTATGTTAAACGTTGAGGTCAACAATGTGTATGTTCGACGCCCAGAACTGACCTTTGCGCTTCGATGTTTACACATGTGACCTCGTGGAACCAGTTCTGCGATATATAACTACCATACACTATATCAATGCCTCTTGACGCAATGCAACTAGCCACGGATTTTATGTATAATTTCACTTCGAACTGCTAGGATTGTCTCGAAAATGGAGGATTCCAACAACAGTGTTATTTCTAAGTGGTACAATAGTTTGCATGCTAAGTACAGGCACCAATGGAAGTCATACGAAACTTGGGTGACAGAAAACCCTGAATCGGTTGCTCGAGTCGAAGGGATTTTCCGTTCGCTTGCTTATGTATCGTACATGTTCACAGGTAGAGTACTATCCAACTTACCTTCTAGCAGTACTAGGGCCTACTATGAGTATTACTATTAGTGCTAAGTTTATAGCCTAACTCTATGCCACCTACTACAGTATTCCTTACATCTTACTATTAAATTATTTATTAAATTTATCTGTAGCATACATTTGGGTTTTGAGTAGCTTCCAAGGATTGTGAACTTGGGGAAACATATTCTGAATCATGTAAATGGTGGTGCTGACTTGTTAATGTTCTTGCATTGCAGCCTGTTAGTGTTAGTAGCATGGACACTTTGAATTCCGGACACCTAAGCCTTAAAACACCCCAAAATTATATCTTATGGTATAAATCACCTGAAAATATACTTGATATGGTGGGAGAAGTGTGTTATATTACGATACACGGCCAAACTTTCTTTCCTGCAAACTGTTTTCACGTTGTAAAAAAGAAGATTCTTGTGATTGTGGAACTGGTATTTCTTTGCTAGAGTATTGCGAACTTTCGGACACACAGTCCCACAGTGTGGCGCTGGTGATAAAATTGGTGGCGCAGTTGCTCTTTCAGTAATTATAACAGACTTCATAGATCTCCGTCATTTTATTGACAAATATGTAAGTATTTACTTGCACACGGGTCATTTTGGAGAGAAAATAACTGTAGCTTTGTACTTTTTGGTGAAATTTGGCTCTTCCTGTAGGTTGTCATGGTGAAATCGTGTATTTCTTAGGGGTGTCTGAAATTCGTAGGTGTCCGAAATTCGCAATACTGACTATAGTAGTAGTAGTACTGTAGTGTCAGTCCTGATGTCCAATCCCAATGTGATGATAGGTATTGTGGCACAGTTTGGGATTTAGTCAAAACAATATAAAGTATGGTCCTCTTGAAAGTGTACTTCAGAATTGAGCATATTTCTCAATGTGTTTTTTCGCTAACGTGATATCAAGAGATCATGTAATGTGACAACAATCAATCCAAGACATCACTGTTTTGATATTTTGTGTGTGAGGTCACTGAGATCAACTCAAGTGTCATTCCTTGGTGCCCAATATAAAAGTACAAGCAAAAGGACCATGGGAATTTCACATGTATGGATTCCAATCATTAATGTAGACTGCCATAACACACACCAACATTGCCAGTATTGAAGAGAGAATCTTGAACTGAGTTCTCAACTGCTACATATTTTATGAAAATATGACAAATTTACATTTAGGTAAGATTGCAGAAATCAGAAGGAAATTTACTATTTTTTATTTAAGGAAATAAATTATCTACATGCATTGTCATCATTCACCCTAATATAATTATTGCAATGAGTAGGCTATAGAACATTGCTAATAGAAAATTATTAGCAGGTATCAATTAATTAAAGCATTTTCTTTCCCTTGTCATGATTTTGTTGATTTTTGTTTTCATTTGTTCTGCAGGGCAAGAAATAACACAGCAAGTTCTTCCTGAATTAGGTATGTTAAATGTGTCGATCTTATTCTTCCAAGAATGGGCACACTTGAATGTTTCAATGGATGCTAACTGCAAATTTGAATTCACAAGATATACAGTATATATTGAACTGTAGAGTAAAAAGTTTGTAAGGTTTTGAAAAGATCCCAGGGTTTATCAGAACATAGGAAAGGCAATTTGGAAAAGTAAGCTACAGTAGCTCTGCTTTAAGCTGTGGTCATGTTTAAATGTTTTGCTAATAAATATTTGGGACAATAATGCCATTTAGAACTACCAATATTCGCTTGCACAACTTCAATTTCTTATTTAAGCTCATAAGGAATTTCTTGAAGTAAAAATTGCTAACAAAGAAGCTAGATAATAAAACAACCACTAGGTACTGTGTAACAGCAGTTCTATATTATGATCAATGACACAAGTGTGCACAATTTGTAACTTTCATATTTAATTGCCTGTTTTGGATCCCAGGAGTACTGCAAATTGCATTTCTCCAAACAGCAATTGTTCATTAAGCTTATTAAGACAAGTGTGATTTTATTTCAAGTATCGATTAAAATGTTTCCTTTTTTTCCAAATTATGTATCTTACAGTCTATGCATTGTCAAATCTGTATGTGTTCTTCAACGACAACATTCTTAGGAAGGCTCTTCATCTCTGTCGACAAATGGTAAGTTTTCATGATTTTAAGATTGCATTTATGAACATTTCTATTTGAAGAAAAATTATTAAACAAAGGACATGAAGTGGCCCATAAAATTAAATTGAATTAATGATAATTATCTACATCAATTGTGCTTCAACTATTGTCAAATTTGCCTTAATCTGTTTCTTTTCATTTTCTTTCTTGATTCAGACTCTCACAGAAGAAAGATTAATTAAATTGTTAACAGTTATAGAACACATTGAAGTATTCCTAGAACTAGCTGGGACTCGTCTGGCAGGACGGACAGGAAGATGGATTATCATAGCGGCAGTTCATATCCTGAGGTGTGTGTATGTTGTAATGTAATGAACAAGATTGCTTTAAGTTCAGCTATTACTGTCATACTGTCATTAACATGCAGACAGTACATGGAGTAAAGATAATCAAACAGCAATGTAAAGTTTGAAGGTCTTCAGTATCACTCATTAAAGGGAGTGAAGACTCGCGCACAAAGAAACGTCTGATGCTGGTAATCTGACCTAGTTTCGAATGAGGTGTAACAGAAGTGTTAGACACCACCATCGATCCCAATAAATACACACACAGCTTGCTACCGTCGGTAATTAGACACTAGTGTACAGTCAATACATGCAGCTATGGTCAATACCCACAACACAGTGTCCATAGCAGCCATGGACATCTCAGGTCCAGATAAAAGATAACAAGGTATCACGTTTCATTACTGTCTGCATTTTGTACGAGAAGAAAAAAACTTCACTTGCAAGCAACAGAAAGTTAACTTTTTCGGAGGGCAGCACGCGGTTTGGGGCGAGTCTCTAATGCCTTTAATATTACCATGTTTACATCATTCTACAATGATTCCAAAACGAGTTTCTTAGTGGTTCTTAGGCTCAAAATTATTTTCCCTTCTTTACAGAATGTTCATATTTGATAAGTATTCTCAGTGGAAGGGAAGATAGGATTGCAAGAAATTGCTAGTTGAAGTTTGAGTATGATCGACAGTTAGTTGATTTTTGATTATTTATGCATAATAATATTCATGCATAATCATATTGCATATTTGTGCTTATTCATAACTAGATACCCTTGATCTATCTAAGAGATCTTTGTGGCTACAACCATTAACTGGGCCTAATTAGCAATTACTTGTGTGTACCCCAAACTTTAAAATTAAAAAGAATGTTATGTTCCTGCATTTGCCAACCTTTAAAACTTGAAGGCCAAATTTCCTTACTCCAAGTCCTGTTATGTCCATGGTTGACTAAGCAGTGGAGAATGTTTTCAAATACATTATCTGTCCTTTATAGGTCAATTATGGAGACTTCAGAATCTAAGGAGAATAATAATAATAATAATAATAATAAAATTGTACTTATATGTGTTTTCATCAGCAACGCTGCTCGAAGTGCTTTACAGGAATTGAATCAGGAATTGAAACAATTAATATACAGTAAACATTTAAAATACATGAAAGATTCAAAATCAAATAGTACAAAAATATCGCCTAAAGGGTATATACCATAAAACTTATAAAAGGATAGAAAAATACATTAAAGCTATGGTGATACAAAAAATAATTTACAGGAATTGAAACAATTAATATACAGTAAACATTTAAAATACAGGAAACAACAGAGAGCAGCTAAAAATGATGTGGTATTGCTTTAATTTCATTTCATTACAGAGTTATACTGAGATTGGTACTTCTCTTCAAGTACAGTTCTGGAATCCAACCCGTTCCTCCACTCTCTACTTTAAAGCGGGATCCCAAAGCCCTGCAACAGAGTCATCTTAATGAGCCACAGTCCTCCTCATATAGTGAGGAAGGTGCAAACGCCACGTACACAGGTCAAAGGTCAGGGAGAGTTATTCGAACCCTAGATGCAGCACCAGACATCAATCACAGGTCGTGGAGGTTACCGGACACCAACCCGGTCCCTAGAACTCCAGAACATCTGGAGAGAACAGAGTTGACTGGTCTTCCATTGCTTGGTGAAATACTACACATATCAAGACCTGTTGTCCATTGTATCCTTTTATTCAAGGGGGAAGGAGGGGCGGGGGAGTAGGTGTGAATGGATTTGCAAATGGGAGGTTGGGGGGTAAAGAGAGGTGTGAGCAAAAGGTGGGAGGTAAATGTGTGATGGACAGGTTTTATGGATGACAGTGAGGTACAATGCATGGTAGGGATTTGTGTGAAGGGTGGTTGAAAGTAGTAACAAAATTGTCCTTTTCATTCATATATCAGTGTTCTTTTCCTGAGAATATTATTTATCAGTAACGTGCCTTCTTCAATGGGGTGAAAAATCCTGGAAGCCATGGCTAGCTGCTTTAACTGTCGATCTTGCCAAGTAAGTTTAAGTGAAATCTCTTTATGATTTAAACAGATTAAACATTTTTTTTCAAGAAAGGTCTTGTTAAGCTATAAAGGATATGTTAAGTAGCAATCTCTGCATTAATTGTGCTGAAATGCCACTTAAATTGCTGAATATGTAGTAAAAAAAGTCACTAACATGTAACTTTTTGTGATGTTTATTTTGGTTTTTTACTTTTCTCTCCCAAATTGTTAATGATGACTTGTGAGGTATTACTGACCATTAACCTACACAAGGTGTCTTCAGAAATGATTGGTTTGTTTATATTACTTAGTATGCTATCTTTTTTTCTTCATCATCTTTCAGTTTGATCCTGCTTTCAAAATCAGACCAAATAAATATCGTGGAAGAGAAAGAAATCAGCAGACGTAGGCTTCTTCTTCTCCTCTATCTTTTGAGGTCACCGTGTTTTGATAATTATTCCAAGTAAGTATTTAAAGTAATAGTGTCTTGATTGTTATTATGATTCATATGGAATGGGCAATATGGCTCTCGACTCCATGTCTGCTGACCTGAGCAGCAGTGCCAGGTTGGCATGAGGCTACACATTTCACTTCAATCAATATTAAACGTCAGGTTAATAGGGTGGCTTGAAAGAGTATAGAGCAACATTAAGGAAAGATGTGGAATGGTAGTCCTTGTCCCCCTCACCCTCCCCTCCTCCCAAGCTTGTTGCATTGACAGAATGAAATACAATAAGAATCTAATAATTATGGTGGTCTGATTGAGTGAAGAGCAATATTTAGGAAATATATGAAATGCTAGTCCCCCCCCCCCCACCCCTCCCAAGGTTGCTGCATTGACAGAAAGAAATACACTAAGAGACTAATATGGTGGCTTGATTGAGTGAAGAGCAATATGTAGGAAAAATATGAAATGGTAGTCCCCCCCCCTCCCAATGTTGCTGCATTAACAGAAACAAATACAATAAGAGTCTATTGCCTGACTGAGGGTGAACATATTCTACAAACCCCCTCCTCAACTATCTCCTCCTACCCCACCCACCCCTCCGTGATCGTTATTTCATCTTTCTATCGCTCATGAAGTAACGATTCTGTTACATTAATGCTCTTGTTGGATATTACTACAATAACATCTGTTTGTGATTACTGTGTTGTATTCCAAGTAAACGTTACACATAATTGTATATCGAATGTGAACCTGCTTATTACATAAACATAAAATATTGATTGTTATCAAGCAACCATTCATCATCCATGATCTTCTTTTCTGCAGAGCTAAAGTTCTTGCTTTCCTTGGTACAACTGGACAAATTTGGGGCCTACAGACTCTTTCCAGTAAGTGTTAAATGCAGCCTGCTCAAACTCCAATTTTCCCTACTTTTTATTCTCCTCTTCATGTGTTGAAGTAGATGGTTTCAATGGTAACTTTGCTATAGAAGTTAATGTAGACAATACGAATCCAACTTTGTGATAATCTCTTGTCTGTTTAACACATAAAGCAAAGCAGTTTTGACCATTTTAGTATAAAATGTAGTTATTTAGAATCAGTAGCAAGTCTTTTGTGTTTTATATGTTTCTATTTGACTTGGATATCTCTGTATACTATACGTATGCATCTGCACTTTTCATTAAACATCATCCCCTCCAAGACCCCTCCCACCTCCACTTCTCCCGCACCCTCCACTTCCCCCGCACCCTCTTCTGCCCCCTCACCCTTTAATTCCCCCTCACCATTGACTTCCCCCTGCCCTCGACTTCCCCTTCACCCTCCACTTCCCCCTCACCCTCCACTACCCTTCACCCTCTTCTGCCCCCTCACCCTCTTCTGCCCTATCCCCCTCTACATCCACCTCACCCTCTACTTCCCCCTCCCACCTTAACTCCCTCCTCCACTTCCATCCCTCCACTTCCACCTCCACTTTCTTTTCCTTGTTAATACCTTATCATCAGACTGTGCTGTCATGGTTTAAAGGACAGACTTAGCATATTTTAAGTTTTCTTAGTTTTTCACTCAGCTACTACTGTCTATTTTGCTTCTAACAGAATCTCTCACCGAGTACCTACCCAAATGGCAGAAAATCTATTTTTACAACTGGTTGCAGTAGAACATAGAGAAGAAGATGATGAGATGAGAATCAACCGGAGAGCTGTGAAGAGAAGAAATTGAACCTTCTTTAGACACTTTGATGTAATTTTTTAAAAATTGCCAAAAGCAAGTATGATACACTATGATTGATACTCTACTACAAAATATCAGGTAAAGGAAAAATTATGTAGGGATGACTTTTTGCTGAGAAAGAATCTTTATTTGTAAGAGACTTGTTGTAGTTCAAGTTTGAAAGTATTTTTTGAAAAGTTTTTTTCTTAAGACTGAAGGCTATGGCCCAATACTCCAACGGTCTTTGCTCCTACAGAAGTATTCTGGTTATCGCAGAGAATTCCAAGGAGTTCAGTTCTAATTGACTTCCTGTCACAGAATTTGCTCATCATAATAATGTGATTGTAGGGAACTAGTTAAGTCAGGAATTGATGATTTAGGTCATCCCAATTCCAATATATTTCCTCTTTCTTGTGATGGTTTCAATCTCTCAGAGGTAAGGAGGGAAGCAGAGTCAAACATCCTCACTTTGTTTTTTTTTTTCGATAGACATTATACGAATGTGTGCATATCACTGGCAGTTTCTTCAATTTTCAGAACTTTGCATTCTGGCTCCGCAATATAAAAGAACACGATAATTGTTTCATTCAAATGTCACATTTCAGTCGTTTCTATGTTTTTATCAAGTTTTTTAGAGGGGTAGTGTTAGTTTAGCAGCCGGAACATATTTTCATATTTTAGGCGTTGAAGTTTGTGTTCGCTCATGAAACTGCTAGACGGCTAAGTGGAAAATTAAAAGCTAATAAAAGGAGGGAGGGGGGCTATCCTATAAGGTGATATCATGAACTTCTGACTTCTAACTACCAACTTATGATGATGTGTTTAGCCTACTTCCGAAACATATTTCATCTTCAGATTCTTTGCAAAAACTTTACTGGTTTCGTTAACCTGAAATAAGAAGGTTGTTGAAAAGTCCAGTCAGCTGGTATCAGTCACTGTCAATATGAAACTTGGTTTTAGGACTGGAAATTAGAAATTGTTAAACATCAAGCATTTAAGGACTGGAACGTCTGCCACAGTATACAATTAGAAATTGTTAAGAATCAAGCAATTTAGTTTGGATATAAAGTTTTTGTTGTTTTCTTTTCATATTGCTATTTGCTTTTGTTTTGCAGCCTTTATTTTGCTTGTGTAAAACTTTGTATTTTGTATTTGATAACATTTATTGCTTTATAAAATGCAAACATTCATTTCAATAAGGTCACCTTTTTGATACATCTGGTAGACTTAGCTGATACATCTAATGTTTTTTGTAATGTAAACTTATGAAACATTAATGGATAGTAAATGAATTTGCTGTTTAAACATACCTAACATTAATTCAAAAACTTTATAAATGTCTGCAATAGAAGTGCAAGATACAAGGGACTATGTGTCTTCCAAACAGTGTCAGGTGGGAAGAAGTAAAAAAAAGAGGGGAGGGGAGAAAAGAGGGGGAGGGGAGAAAAGAGGGGGAGGGGAGAAAAGAGGGGTAGGGGAGAAAAGAGGGCGAGGGGAGAGGTGTCAGAGTGAGAGAGATAAATCAGAGGTTCCCCTCCAGTCCCCGTTGTAAGTATATATCTCCCTCTCCCCACCACCTTCCCTCCCATTACCATCACCTCCCCTCACCATCTCCTCCCCCATCTCCTCTTCCCCCCCACTCATCCTCATTATTTCCTTCAAGAAAATCTCACAATGGGAATACATTTTGTGGATGAAGCGATAGAGATGGTAGTCTCTTGCAAATAACCATGTAAATATGTTAAAATTTCACCTTGAAAAATTTGAGATTGTAATCAGTAATGAGTGGAACAGACTCTACTGCTGATTGTGTAAGGAGATAGGAAATTTGTTTAATGTGATTTGTCTTTTAAATAAGTATGCATGTGATTTAAGTAATAATGAATTAATAGATAATGAATTATTAATTGGTGGATAAAGAGAGTACTGGTGATTGGATGAGGATCAAGGGAGCTTATAAAACACCCAGTTTTAGACAACTCTATATAAACTGTTCTTACATGTCTTTCTGTGTGAATATCCTGTTTCTATTATATGCAGCCGAGGTGCAGGACTGTCCATACTGTCAGTATGAGTGCTTTGCAGCATGATACGAGAGAACAGTATTGAGTGGTATTAGAATCAGAAAGGTTATGATCTGTTCATACTGTCAATACGACTGCTTTGAAGCATGGTACGTGATAACAGTATAGAGTGGCATAAGCACATTAAGAGTCAGAGAAAGGTTAGGAACTTTTCATACTGTCAGTACGAGTGCTTTGAAGCATGAAAGAATGGAATAGAGTGGTATTAGCATTAGATAACCATGCCAACTTCCTGTATAACCAAAGAAGCTAATGAATTATTAATGAATGATTTGAATTATTTGAATGATTGGTTGAGTATCGTGCAAGTTGAATGAATGGATTTGAATATTGAGATTGTTACGTTGATCTATCTGATGAAATATGATGAAGAGATGATTAATTATGAATAAGTGGTGAGTGTAATATTACTGTGGCTGCTCGAGTAGCCACAGAATATTGGTGAATGAGAGTTTGATGTCATTAGGTATGCATATTAATAAAATGTCTTGAACGGAGAGAAAGAATTTATTAACCTGTAATTAGTAAAGAATGAATACTGTTGATTGGTTCATAACCACAGAGGTTTATTAATGGGTATCTTCAACTTCAATATCATCTTCAATTTCCCTTTTCTACAACGTCCAATGATGAAAAAAACGTTCAGAAGTGTGAAGATTCAGTGCCACTCTGGGGACAATTATGTCACCGGGCTGCCCCCCCCCCTCCCCCACTTTTAGTAGGTATATTGTAAAATTGAGATTACACTATTCATTATCCCATACTTTTCCAAGCACATTACATATTTTCTTGGCCCCCTAACCGACCTGGGGCTGTCGTGCCCTTCAAAAACCCCACCCCCCTCTCCACTCATCAAACCTCTATGAGTTACAAAACTCTCTCTTGGTAGAGGATGTTCTTTGTGCAATTTGCTACCTCTATTTTGATCATCAGAAAACAGAAAACCCAGTTATTTATCAGCAAGCCTATTTAGCACACCAATATTTTCATTCTCTAGTAGACATATATGGTACAGAATTTTCTTTTGATGCTCGTTTGTAAATCACTAATGAAGTTTAAGTAGGAGTTGGTTAATTATTCATATCCATTGAGTGTTAAGCATCTTTTGTAACATATCAAGGACTCATTACATTTTTCTTATTATCATATTATAATATTATGTTCCTCACGTTTGTGAGGAAAGAAAATTGTTTCGCAATAAATCAATCAGCGACGCTCACATGCAACTTAGATTTCTCTTTATTGCTCAAGTTTAAATTAAAGTAAAATTTTGTTTGAGAATTACAATGACTGTGATTTGATCAGTATTACTCCTTGTTCTTACTCTAGGAAACATTTCTCAGCAGAAGACAAAACTCCCATCCAAGGATGTTCACAAGGGATCGGGTAGGGGATGACCCCAATATAGAAACTTCGCATTTGCTATGCCGGTTTATCAAGTGAGGCCCCTTACGTACGTGGTTCAGTGTGGGATATCTGTGGTTATCGACTCTCTCCTGCAATTATAGCGATTGCTTTACTTTGCTCTGGGGTTTCTGTTTCTATTGAAAGAGGTATCCATCCAGCATCGATAAATACATTAACTTTTATTAAGTTTTCTTGTCGAATTGAGGGTTTGAAAATATAAAATAATGTCATATGTCATATGTCAATAGAGAATATCTTCAAAGGCGCAAAACCTCATTTGTTTGAATAATAAGAATGAGAATTATGGTAATAAGAGTAAGAATAATACTATACTACTACTACTCAAGTCTCATCATAATAGTGACCTACGGAATCAACCTGAGACGGATTTTAACGTCATTTTTGTGTAGACATGTTTTTTTCGGGCCGTTGGTGTCTCGGGTCAGTGGGCCGGCGGGCGTCCGTTTCACTGTTATAGAGTTTTGATGTCTGGTACTGGTCTGTAGATACGTTATAGTATATACCTTTCTGTGTGTCCTTTTAAAGACCCTAGTTTCCGGGTGAGATCTAAAACCTTATTGAGTTCCTGTATTAAATAGGTAATGAGATATAAAAATACATAATATACGATAGAATCAAATACGATAAGGGAAAAAACTATAAAATACAAGTATAGCTACACTAAAATAAAATAACG
>KN897605.1:2469-20104 GCA_000934455.1 Apostichopus parvimensis
CTCTGTATTAAAACCCCATACATATACAATTACATCAAATAGCTGGTTTAAATTCAGTGTGTTAGTGTGTACTTGTTTAACTCTGTACTAAAACTCCATACATATACTGTTACATAGATCTATAGTAGTTTACATTCAGTGTGTATTGTGTTAAACTCTGTATTGACACCCCATGCATACACAATTACATATAATAGCTCGTTAACATTCAGTGTGTTAGTTATTATGTTAAACTCTGTATTAAACCCCATACATATACAATTACATCAAATAGCTAGTTTACATTCAGTGTGTTAGTGTTAAACTCTGTGGTTAATATTAACCTTTTAAAAACGTCTGATCAGCAAAAGATTGAGAATCAAACCAACTACATCAGTCACTTATTCCTCAACTTTCTTATGATTAAATACTCTTATGATTAAATACTTATGATTAAATACTGATTTAATATGATTAAATACTTATTAAAAAGTTGTTGACCTAGTTTGATTAATTACAATATTCTTTCGGGTAAAATGCACATTGGTTCGATGACCAAACCACACATTGCTGCATAAGGATTAAGCTTATACTGTCTGCTCTGTAGGCTAGTCTCACACTGAATATTTTCAAACAACAATGAAAATGTACAGCATGTGTGCTTCAAGTGTCATAAGTATTTTTTAATTTGCTTCCTTCACCCTACTTCACTAACATATTGCAATTTTGTTCATCTTCTTTCATTCTTTCTGAAAGTCACGTCAAGAATATCTATCGACTTACGACAATTTTTCATATTTCCTGCAATCTTTCTATATAACTTTAATACTTTCAGCACCTGGTCCAAGAGGTTCCAGGGCACTTGGATATGGCAGGGAGGATGGTAAGCCTATTTTTGATTTCACTTGAAGACATATCCTCATAAAGCATGTTAACCTGCATGCTCAGACATAGAGACCTTCAGCACAGTAGTTGTGGTTCATTTTTGTCTCCTGTCTCTCATACCTTCAATGTGATGAAGTCCTAATAGGTACTTTATTTCATAGAAGATTCCTAGTACCTGTTTATTGGTTACCTTCCAATCAAGCAATCAGACATGTAATAGTGTTGCTGTTATGAGTTAAAATGCTGCAGTATCTTTATTGAGGTTAGACAAGAATCTGTATAGTTCAATCTGCATAGTGATTTGCATATATGTATTGCATATTTGCCTTATGGTGTACACATTCCCCCAATGGTACAATCTTTATTGTATTATCAACCCAGCAAAGTACTAAACTTCAATCCGATATATATTTAGATGATTCTGTAGATGCTCATCTTAAGTCAAGGATAATGCCATACAACACACTACAGCTTCGACAATCAAATTATTTCTTCACAATGTTAATTTTGGCAATTTTTGGTGCAGAATGTCTAAATATTGAAATCATGGTTTGACTGACAAGCAGTGGAATAAATTTCTTTAAAAATGAAGTATCTAAACCAAAGCTTTACATCAAGACCTCTTCAAACCGGTCTGGTAAAGAAGTTGGCTGTGCCTCAAAATATTAATTTCCTACCCATTTCAATCATTGTGTAATATTCTGGAAGAAGTCTTTCCAGTTTGTCCCTATCATCCAGAAATTTGCTGTCAGCTGGTCGTTATAGGAGTGACGCTAAACAACTAAACCCCTGTTTCCTGCATGTAAAGTAGGCTAGGTGGTAAACCTGCTGTGAAAGATTGTTACGTTTTTACGCTCATTGTTTATGTTTGATTCAAGCATCTCTTGTGGCATTTCATGCACCGATCATTGTAATGTAACCTCTTTTCAAGCACAGTTGAAATCGGCAGCTTAAAGTTTTGGCTTGGCATGTCGAAAAACGATGTTGCTTCCGTTGTTTAGGCTGTGCATGTGCCTAATATTTGATCATATTAGAATAGAAAATCTTTTCCAGTTATCACTGAGAGCATTGATTCTGTCAGAACTTAGAGGATGCTTTATGGATGCTTTATGGATAAAGGACTTTTAATGTCTTTAATAGTGAAACTCACCATAAAGTGTGTACTTGAAAATAAAAGTTCTTTTAGCTTGTGAAACCACTGAAAGCAATTATTAGTTACCTTGAGCAAATAGAGCAAGGCCCCCCCCTTCCCTGCTTCCATATTATTTACGTTCTGTGTTTAATTTCATTCCTCTGCAGATTTGGATCTCGAAGCCAGACGTCCCTCTTCCGTTTATGAAAGGCCCTCACGATTTGGTTAGTATTTATCTCAAGGTTTTTTTTTTGGCCGTCAAGAGTTGACAACATTTGGTGCAAATCAAGATGGAAATAGATAGAATAGTGTCATTAATTGCTCAAAAGTTTCAACAGTGGCTTGTCAAGAATACATGCAGTAGGTTCTTGAAAATAAGTCAGTGAAGAATGACCTAAGATATTTTCTCCTGAAATCATGTACAGGATGGAATAAGTTGCTTGAAAGTAGGTTGAGGTCTCTGTGTATTGTAATATTGTGTGAGGTCACACAGTAGAGGACAGTAAGTCAAGTTAAAGACCAGCCGGACCAAGAACTTGACCATTTCAACCCTGTTTGTAACTTGGAAGTGATTGTGCTCATTTTTGCATGAAATATGCAGTAAATATGATAAAACACCCCTTTCTTCCCTTTTAGTGAAGGTCTCTTTCCTTTTTGTCATCTCTGGCTTTATTTTAAAGAGAGTTGGAAATCATCCCAAAGGACTGAATTACTTGTTCCATCCTCTCTACAGGTGTCTTGGATGAGTACGATGTACCAGCAGAGCGAAATACATCCCTGAGCCGCAGACCAGCCTTGTCATATGGTTAGATGATGATGATAAAACTCTCTCCTCTCCAAGAGAGGGAGGAGGGGGACTTTGGAGTTTTATTCTTCTTTCACTCATTGTTTACACAATAATCCCTTTATTTACACAGCCTTTGAAGGAATGACCTCGGGAATCAGCTCGTCGGAACTGTTTAGTGACATGCTAGGAATGACGTAGTAAATCTAAAACGCTTCCGTTCAAAGTATCCATTGGAAGACATATTTTGAGTGTAAAGTTTTGTGGAGTGCAGACCTTGTTCTGTTTAAAGGCTGCCCTTTTTAGAGGTTTGGTTCTGTCATTGTATGCTGGTTATGTTACTATAGCTCAGGGGGTGGGCAACCTACGGCCCGCGGGCCACATGCGGCCCGCCAGTGATTTTTTTGCGGCCCGTTAGATGTCTCAAGAAAAAGAAAAATAATCATTCTATTTTACATCATCACAAAAAACGAGCTAGCTGCTTAGAATTTATCGGCACTAATGATGCAGTCAGGTAGGCCTATTATCCCCATTAATTCTCAACTGTACTGCATTGACATTATGTTTTTGTGAATACAGATTAAGTACACACACCTATTGCTTGAAAGTCCTCGGAATCAAGGTGTAAAATCAACAGCAGGTCGTTGGTTAGGTGTGGCCCAGTCAATTTTTCACCTCTTATATCTGGCCCATTCATTCAAAAAGGTTGCCCACCCCCACTTTATCTGAAAAAGTGCACAAAGGCTGCATCCAATTGACCTGATATGCAACCACGTTGTCAAAAAAGAAAGATGAGTTTTTGTTTGACATTTTGTGTCCATTTGTTAACTTGAGTTAATCCTCTCATAGCTTGTGGGTCACATTTGGGAACACTGTTGAATTTATTGTAAGGTTATGTAAGGTTCGTGCAAGGTTTTCATTAGATTTTCAAATTCCTCTCAGGACAGAAATTGGAACATTTGAAGGATTTGTGTTTGTGTCAAAGCAGAAAGTTTTCTCCATGGCATGAATGTGAATGGACCTATTTAAGTTGTGGATAGGAATAGGTCATTGAGATCATTTGAAGTTGGTCATTTGTATGATATTTTGTGTCACTTCTCCATGAGTGAAAGTTAAGAGTCATGGCTTGATTTCAAATTTCTAATAAGATGACATTTTTTCTTTGCTGTTTTGAAAAAAAACAATAACATTGGCTTCCATTTCCTTCAGAGATCGGTTTTGTGAGAATTTAAGGAAGTTAGGGAAGAAACCCATTTGGTGGCCGAACAAACAACTATAGTTGAGTAACACACTGTGCTGTCACCAGTGAACAGTCAAACCCCCCTCACTTTTTTTTTTTTAATTTACTTCTTTTTTTTTTGTTGGTATTTATGACTTCTTAAATTTTCATACATTTTATATTATTATATGTCTTATTAGAGGGCCTCGTGGAAGATTAGCTATTGCTAAACGAGCTACCCTCTTAAAATAAAGTTTAAATAAAAAAACAAAAAACTTTGGAATAGTAGATTTATTCCACACTAATATCACTGCTTTATCTCACAACAGAGTCTGCTGTGCCTGAGAGAAGCACAAGAGCACCTCCATCCTATGGTCGTCAGCCTACCAATTACGGTAAGAATATTATTTTCCCCTTTAGTGTAATATGAAAAATCGTTAAAATATCGTGGCGATTGATAAATAATGCTCTTTGCATCTCTACCTAGTTGAGTAGTGTTTTAGGGACCTATCTTTATTCTTCCAGCCAGTTGTGCCTCTTTTACATTGTGATCTTACACTTTGAGATCCTTCTCATATAAGCAGTATGATTAGCTGATATAAAGAAAGGCAAAACTTAATAAATTAGAACATATTTTGACCATAATAAATAAATGCGGGTGGTACAAATTCTGTCCGGTTAGAATTATGCAGACTCCAAATGCTGCTCTGTTTTTGTGTGTTTGCAAGTTGTGTCAAATGAAAAGAAGATGCTACATGGAGGGTGTTTTGCACTTCACCATCATTTGCCATGTTGAGATTGTGGCTAATGGCATTTACTCTGGGCACTAAATTGCAGTTTAGAAATTGATAAAGATAAATAAGTCATGAAGATTCTTGGGTTACGTTTTTTGATGAATCCTAGAGTGAGATTGAATCTCGGAGCGAGACTTCTTGGGGTCTCGTCATGATCTTGACCTTGGTAAGATTTATATTGCATCACCAGATTGTACCCAGTCACGAGAGGATACATCAATATGTAGAGGATACATTTACACCATGGTCAAAGACGCACACATCCTCGCATCACTATTATCCTCTTTGATCAAATCTTGAATGTGGAGTTTTCTGTGACTAACATGATGTTAATATCAGCTCTTTGTAGCACTCAAATGTTGGTGCAGCAGTTATTGTTAACGCTGGGCACAAATCATTTCTGATGGTTGTATTTCTTGATGTTTCAAAAGGTTGAAAATTTTGCAGGAATTCAAAAGTTTATGACTAATAAATCAGGGTTTGATCTGCACCGTCTGTTGCTGACTTTATAGTAGGTCATTAGGGTATTTATTGTGCATTGTGTATAGTCACAGTGTGACTTAATCAAAGTAAGGATTGAGGCAACTTTAAAACCCAAACAATTGGTAAGAAATGCAATGCTGTTTCCAGGCGGACAAATCACCTAGCTGAATGTTTATTTGAAAATACTCTTGATATCACAAGTGACATCATTATCAGAACGTAGCCTCTTCTGTCTTTGACTGAAACTTAATGACTGTTTCAACATTGTTTTTCTTCAAGATATTTTCTGTTGGGATCCCAATAAACCTCGCCCATAATATGAATATTTAAACACTATGAACATGATTGACCAATACGTAATACAACACCATGCTTGATTTGTGTACAGTCTATATGGCAGTTGTACCAGGGAGTTCCATATCAACTCTCTGGTTGTACCATGGAGCTATAAACAGATAGCTCCATGGTTGTACCAATGCAAAGTCTTGAATCTATATTTAGCAACGGCTCATAACTAAACCTGCATCTCTGATTGGTTGAATTCAGACTAGTGGGTTTGGGGGAACTGTATGCGATTAATTTTAAATGTGGAATTTGTTGTGGACACTTTTCGCAAATATCCTTAATTACTCGCCCATTAACGTTGTTTGCAGGAAAAAACTTAACATCTTAGTTTACTGTTTTGTGATTGATATATGTAAAAAACTTAATGGACATGTCAAAAAAGTAGAAAATGGCGACAAAACGCAAAATGCTGCTTTAAAAGCGATGAATCTCTGCATCCCAAATTGTCATGAAGTGAGCGTTTTTTTCAGTTACCTTTTTGATTCTTCAAAGAATCATCAATGTTGGTTCTTGAAAGAAAGGTTGGTTTGTGATTACACCCTCTACAGATGGTTTACCTGCGGAACGAGAGGCGAGGTTGCCTACTTCGTATGGTCAGGAGCCTGATGGTTATGGTAAGAGATGAACCAAATGTTTTTTTTCAGTTAATGACGTGCTTCTCAGTTCACATGAGTAACCTTAAAAACTTCAAAAAAAAAGGAACATAAAGGGGGGTCGTACCACTTCTGACAAACTCCAGCTGCGATTCAAAAATGTTACAAAATGCATAAAATTGGCAGGAGTGTTGAATATTTTTGTCATTGAAGGTTCCTATAGGATGGTTTTGAACTGATAGGTCTGTTCATTGATTGAGCCAACCATTTGCTCTTTCTCTGTGTGCTTGATGTATGTTCTAGCTGTAGATGTCCCCATTGGGTTTAATGTAATCTGCAAAACTGACTAACAGTGTATATTGTCTGAATTTAGGTTCCCTACCTTCCGAGAGAGCCTCCAGAGCACCTTTGTCATCTTATGGTAGAGAACCGTCAGCTTACGTTAGAGAAGCATCTGGTTTTGGAAGAGAGGCATCGTCCTATGGTGAGGATAAAAATAGACCCTTCTAATATTGTATGATCGACCTGACGATGTGAAATATTGATAAAATGTCATCATAATCATGGAAATATCAAAGATTGCCTTCAAGCCACAAAAAAATGTAGATAAGAAGATAGAAGTTAATTTACTTGATTATGACTTTTACGAGAGCTCTATCTCTGAGGAGGGAAGCTTGAGGGTTGTTCTTTAGACCCATACTTTGGTCAACGCATCAAACTATAGTTGTGGACATTAAACACAATTAATGGTGTCGACACGTCATGACCCCCGCGATTTCGGTGAAATACAGAATATTGTATGAACCAACAAATAGTTGAATGCTCTCTCCGATAATAACATACAGGAAATGAAGTGCACAGAGAAAGAAGGAGTCGGTTGTTTTATCGACTTAATAATGATATCGGGTTATAGATGAGCCATGATGGCAGAATTTTGCAAATTTTTAGATTTTGTATAAATAGTACCTACAGATAAATAATGCTGAAAAGGTTGAATTCCATGGGAATAGCCTACATGTATGTATATATTAACCAAAGTTTGGTTTTGTAATATATGTTACTTGTTTACTCTGCTGTCTGTTTCTGCAACTCTTCTGTGAAATATGCTTTATGTTGTGTTGTTTTAGAAATTATTGCTTCATTTCAGTGTAACATTCATTGTTAGGTTTTTTCGCTTGTGTAGAAAGGAACAGAATAAAGTGATATTATTGTGCTGCTGGATGAATTATAAATGATGCTCCCCTTTTGGAAAACCCTCACCTCAAAAGACTGGGAAAAAGCAAAACCTTCCATTATACACCATTCAACATACTGTATCTTTATGTTCCTAAGACTGCTTGATCATTTTGGTCTTGTCGGTGGACGTTCATGTTGCGTCCATAAAGAGAAATTCAGTACAACACATACTGCCTAAAAAGTGCAAATTAATTGAGGTCCTGTGGAACAGTCTCTGCCTATGTGATTTTGTCTGTCAAAACAAAAGAGATAACATTCTAACTGAGATGGCTTTGAGCAAATGATGAAAGGAATCACTGGTAATAACCTTATACTACCATTCCTTAATTATGGACAGTATTAGCCCTTCCATAACGTGATTGAATGACCTGCCAGTTACATGGACCATACTCACCCTTTTCTCTTTTCTTTTTGTTCTTTGTGAAGATCGCCCAAGCTCCTACCCCACTGAAAGAGAGAGTGCTGCTGTGTCCAGACGATCAGTCTTGGATGATCCCTACACCAGTAAGTTAGTAATCTTGTTTCCAGAATCAATTTTGAATCAATGTTTGCAAGTTAGCTTATTGCAGTGAGAGACTCTTTTTCTTCCTCTGACAATTTTGAACGAAAGAAAGAAAGAAATCTTTGCCGGCTTGCCTTTTCTCTTAATATTGGCATGTGTGTTAAGTTCTGTGTGTTACAAAATTGTTATTGAAGCATTACAGCTATATTTCGGAGAGAGTTTTGGCATACATACAAGGGTAGGGTAATGCATATTGATAGCTCAACATTGTTTGTATGTCTTGGTTTTGCTTCCTTCTTGGTAGGTCGGTCCAGGGTAGAGTAATGCATATTGATAGCTCAACATTGTTTATACGTCTTGTTTTTGCTTCCTTCTCGGTAGGTCGGTCCAGAGAACCAGCCCTGAGTGACTACCCAGCTAGTCGTGCAGCCAGCAGAGAGTACCCTACTGAGAGAGCTACTCGTGCAGATCTGACCGGGGACCCTTACTCCAGGGACCCCTACGCTCCCGTTGCCAGAGAACCAGCCACTGCTCGGGAATATGGAGAAAGAGCCAGGCAAGTTCCTGCTGTAGAATTTAAAAACAGCCTTTTGCTTTTCCCTGTGTTCACAACCTAGGTTGAAAGAAAGCATGCTCTCCTGGCCACATTGGAGAAGTTTGTTACAAAGAACAAATAGGTGCAAAATGTGATTGATGTGAATTGGTTGTCTCATATGTTGATTTGTCAAGGGGAACACTGAGGGACGACCAAAGAAGTACCTGTGCAGGGGAGATTTAGGGTGCAGAGGTTACCTTATCATCACAATGAGGCTTAATTGTAAAGATGTATCCTATCAACAAAAGAACACATTTCATACACATATATCCTTCATAAAGAATCATATTTCCTGAATATGTATGGATATTTCCTATAGAGGATGTGGATAATTTTGGGATGTACTCCTTGACTATATGTGAATAAAGTTAATTTATGAAGGTATCCGAGAGTCAGGGATCCATTGCTGAAGAGATGAGATTATAGATGTCATTTTAAACACACTAAAGTTCATCCTGTTAGCTTTAATCAGCTTAATTTCATAGTCATATTAGCTCAATGGGTTACTAATTTCACCAAATCATGAACAAAATATAAACTTTGTCAAACGCAATGACTACACAAGCTTTATTTACAAACGATAAACTTGAAAATATGGACCAATGGTAATATGGAATTGTTAACATGTGATGAGCATGATGTGTTTACTTGTGTAGGAAGTGTGGGGTACTGTATATTTATTGTGTTTTGACTTGTGTAGGAAGTGTGGGCTACTGTATATTTATTATGTGAGGAGCATGATAAAATGACTTGTGTAGGAATTGTGGATACTGTATATTTATTGTGTGTTGACTTGTGTTGAAAGTGTGGGGTAGTTTATATTTATTATGTGATGACTTGTGCAGGAAGTGTGGGTACTGTATATTTATTGTTGACTTGTGTAGGAAGTGTTGGGTACTGTATATTTATGATGTGATGACTTGTGTAGGAAGTGTGGGGTAATGTATATTTATGATATGATGACTTGTGTAGGAAGTGTGGGGTACTGTATATTTATGATATGATGACTTGTGTAGGAAGTGTGGGGTACTTTATATTTATGATGTGATGACTTGTGTAGGAAGTGTGGGATACTGTATATATTTATGTTAAAGACTTCTTTACATCCAGCAGAGTTTATCAATGATAATTAAGTCAGTCATTCTCTCTTCAGTATCATTGTTCTTACTCTCTACTACCACTACTACATGGATTCAACTTTACCTAGAATATCTAGTGTTTTCTTTCAAACACTTTACACAGCTTTGAGTACCATTAAATAAGTCTGTATTTGAATTTGTCCACAGGGAAGTTCCATCGGCCCTTTCCCACGAGAGAGAACAGTACGGCACAAGTCGGGCCTTTGGTACGTCAGCAAGGGAGACAACTGCCAGGCCTGCGTACCCCTCTGCCAGAGGCCTAGACACAAGGGAATATGAGAGACCCCTGTCGAGGGAGTACCCAGCTGAACGCAATGGCACTTACACCAGAGAGAGAGAGACCAGGGATCCTTATGGTAAGTTAGCCAAATTGCTCCCATTGGAATGTAATTCCTGAATATATATTCATCTTAATTTCTTACTTTGTCACTTCCCCTGCAGAGTTAAGTTCAAACTGTGAAGTAACTAAAACTTTGGTATCTTTTTTTGATTAAATATGAAACATTTGTACAAGTACAGCTAGCATACTGACTCGCATGAGATGGAGAACTAAGCAAACCTCACTTGTAACAAGGGCCAGAAGTTCCTCACTGTGCAGCACAAACTGTATACGCCAACTTCTCGCGTCAGTTCTTTTGCAAAGTTAAACCTACGGTTGCGATTAATTCGAGTATGAAATTCATTGAGTGGAATATTGTGACAAGCAAATCTCCGTTAAGAATCCATTGTAAATACTGCGAGTATTAATTTTAGTGGAAAATTGTGACAAGCAGACCTCACCTTTAAGAATCCATTGTAAATTGTAAAAAAAGGAAGCTCAGTTGCATCAAGAAAAGGAAGCTAGACTGGTTCAGTCATTGTTTCTATATCTTTAGATTAGTCACACAAGCTAAGTCTGCATATAATAAACATCATGTACAAGAAAGATGAAGAAAATAACGATTGAAATTACCAGAAAGCAATGATACTCCTGAAGTTCTTGACATTGAAGAGTGGAAGAGAATCTAGCTGTAAGTTCAAGATCTGTCACTGTAACATAAAAAATGTAACATCACTGTTTGCAGAATTCATTAGGACTGCAAAGAGACAAGGTTGTTGCCACAGGATCGACTTTAGGGAAGTGATATTCTCTTTCACTCTTATTGAAACAGTCCCAAAGTGTTCTGAAGTGTCTGTCAAGCATTTATTAAGTCCAGAAATCAAAAGGCAAGCCAAGAAAGCAAAACAATAACGAGGAAAAAGACACTTGAAAAAAAAAAACACGTAGCGTGGATTTACACTTTGCCGCCATCCCCAATCAAACAGGAAAAGTGTGGTCTTAATAACAACTTCACTTCAAGCAAGAAAGAAAACAAAAGGGGAAATAATGAATAATATATATGTAACAAGGAGAAGAAACTAGCAAGTAGAGTGGTCGACGTAAAGATAACCATTAAAATGTACCACTCCAAGTGTGCAGTCACACACAGACAGTGATGATTGTAGTAAGCACAACTACATGCATAAATACTGTTCTGGTGGCTGGTCATAACCAGCCACCAGAACCTGATTCTTTTCCGTTATCACTTTTGAAAGATATCCAAGGTAAATGTTTTATAATGCACTGCTAACAATGTCACTCCTATGCAATGTCATAACCTCATCAGTGTCTCATCCTTGCATTCAAAGTAGGGCAAGAGTGGGAACACTCTTTGTCCGGAAAAAAAAAACCCCTTTCTGTTTGGTTCGATTCAAACGATTGTGAAATTTACGGAATTGAAAATACCATTATTCCCATATCCATAGCTTGACAGCTTGGAAACTGGTCCATTTACAGCATGTGATCCAGATACCTTTCTTTTAACACCTTCTCTATGTCAAAGAAAACAAAAGACAATCAAGTCTTTTTGTACCAATATTTACCTGGAGTCCTCCTGAATGAAATAAACATTTCCCATAACAGTGATGCATTTCAAGGTAGTATTCAAGAACAGCTCAATGAACGGAACAAGAAAAAGAATGCAACTTGTTGCCCAGGTGTGAAGAAGAAGAAGTCATATTTTCATTGCTTATTATTAACCGTATGATTTTGAAATTTTCTCTACTCTATTATCCCTGAAACAGGAACAGCAGGTTCTTCACGTTATGAAAGCTACCCAGCACGAGATGCATATGCATCCACATCCCGCACTGAAAAGGCGGGTTACGGTGCTCGCGACCCTTTCGGGGCAAGCATGAGCGCCCGAAGTGCGCGTCTTGAAGCCCCAGCTCCGACCGCCAGGAGCAGCGGTTACACCCGCCGCTGAAGCAAGAATCAGAAGCCAATGAGACATAAAAAAAAAATAGTTAAACCTCCTTTACAGTCCTCCAATTTTTGATGTACATAAAACCTTTTTAACTTTTGAGTGTTTTTTTGAGTCAGTATATGTATGGCATCAATCGGGGAAAAAATCTTCCGCAAGACGAAAGCTGTAATTTATAAATGTTCCTCCGTCTCATCTGAGAATTTCAAGCAAGACTTGATAAGAATAGCCAATAGAATCCTCCTCACTTGTCGTGAAAAATCGGTGAGCAAATTTTGCAAAAACAACAAAGACAGGATACAGGTGGATGGATTTGATTATGTGGGAAAGTTAACTCAGAAGAAGTTAAAAAGCGATTTGATTGAAAACACTGCTCCAAAAGATGCCCAGCAAGATCTATGGAAGAAAACAAAGAGAAGAAATATTTAAGATTGAGCAAACAGAACCAATCAATTTACTGATATAAACGAAGACTGATCGTGTGTTAGTTTGGGTCACATAGCACAGAAAAGGTTATGAAAATACTTTCCTACCCACGACCTTGAGCAAAATCAATGAAACGATGAATATATGTTTGTACGGCCAGAAGCAGAATATTGAGAATGTTTGGTCTTACTCACCGCCTTGAGCAAAATTCAAAGAAAGACTGATCGTATGTTGATACGGTAACACAGATAAACCCACGCACGCCGACCAAAGGCAGAATTATAATGAGATGGGTCTGGTCACAATCACAGCCTGTGATTATATGCTGGTATGGACATAATTAGGTAAGCCCGAACAGATTTAAATGAAAGATTGGCTCATACTAAACGCCACTGCCAGAATTGACAGTTTGGTCACCACGATAGGTAGATGAATTCATACTTCCCAGCTGGGGCAACATTTCCTAAAATGTTGGCTCATATTTACTTCCATCAGCGAAATTAAAAGACAAATATTCTATCCTAAGTTAGCATGGTCACAGAGTAGGTAAGCACATGAATTGAAGGCAGATAGAAATATTTTGACCATAGGTGAAGTGTCATTACAATGAATAAACCTGCTGCTATGGTCGGTAGGACATGCATATATCAAACTGGGAAGTCTAACTGGACACCACCACAAAATTTTGTAAGTGAAACAAGTAGCTAGAAAATAATACTAATGATAATTATCTGTTTGCATCAATGAAGATTCTGAACTTACTTTAGTTTTGGGCAAGAAAGATACGAAAGATGAATAACAAACTCTGAAGAAAACATGGAATGGAAACCCACAGCTGTAGTGAATCTATGCATATTCATGTAGTAGTTTGAAAGCTAGTCTCATTAACATACCAATCTGCACATTGAAGTACTGTTCAATGTATACATACAATGATGTTAACATAACAAATAGTACTATTAACACAGAGTGAAGAAACAGGCATATTACAGACATTTTCTCTTCAGTTTCCATGTTTAGCTTTGAACACTCTTATCTATCTTTGAGGTCACACATTTGTTTGTCTCTGCAAGACAATTGAATCAATTCTGTATTCTTTCTGTATTCACCTGTGAAGTATCTGTATAGCAAGATTTCAGAAAACACACTCATAATTGACAATACACAGTTTACACCTACTTCCAGCTGGTATTTTGGGAATTGAAACATTTTTACGTAGAAAATGACTTGTATAGAGAAGCAAACATTTAATCAATCATATCATTAAGTCTGAATGCAAGGGTTCTTATTAACACCCCAAGTGTGGCATTGTCTGTTTTTAGCTATTTGTACAGCATATTTCTCATGCCTGAATCTTTCACATGGGGATTGTTTTGTGTGGTTCTTTAACCCATATTTCATGTGTCTTTTCTTACTACAATTCACTTGACACATACCTAGTGTTAAAAGGTGGTGTTAATGTGACATAATAATGGTTCTCTGGGAGAAGTTTTTATGGAAGAAAGTGTTCACTTCATTGAAAATAATTGTGGCATTATTTAACTGTAGTTAGTAACTGTGTTCTTTCAGGCATATTTTTTCTCGAAGTTGTCGGATTATGTCATCTTAATTCAATAACAACAACAAAACCGAAATGTGAAAGACAAGTGAAAAGTTGAAGCTTGTGCGATGTGTAAGTGGCTATGCATCAAGTTTACCAAGACTCTTTGCTAATAACTACTATCATCCATTTAAAAATTGATATAATATTAATAATATTTTAACTGGTAGAAAATAATCATGCAAGATGTTTTGTCAACTCCATGATGGTTATTTAATTTAGAATCCAAGCTCTATTTGGATATGCCAGCAATTACTGCAAACAGAAGCACACCCTCACCAGGCCTCTGCCTTGGATCAGAGGTGAAACTATGAGCCGGCTACTTCTATCTTAGGGAAAACTGCGATTAATGTTTTGGACAATCTGAATTTTGATTTCGGTTGTCTAAACATCAAACGTTTGTCATGCGAAAAGAATTTCACGCAAACATCAAACAAATGCAGCAACTGCAGAGTTCAGCAAAACTATTAACAACCGCCCTCATAAATAATATCATCTTGCGAAGAGTGGAACGACATAGCACGTTTATTGTTACAAACAGTTGAATGATTAAACTATTCTTCCTTTGTTCGAAACTCATGTATTCTTAGCAGCAAAAGGTCCCTGAAAAAAGATTGAAAAACTTACTGGGAACTACAGTGGTGGAAAATGCTGAGTGGTTCTGGAAAAGTTGTGCGTGCACTAGGAATGCATAGAAACCCCAACAAAGCTATTGTAACTATTGTAACATTTAATGGGCAACGATGTAACTGTGTAGTTTTGTGTACATTTTTAAAGAGTAAACAAGCATCATCGCCCATTTGATTTTTTATCGTTTTATTTTGAACTGTTAATGTTTTTATGTAAGCCAGTTTTTTTTTCTGGTCTTCTTAAATTTGTCTTGTCATTTACATGTCTTGAGTCATTTCTAGCAATACAAGAAGCAAAAAGAGTGACATTCACCTGAAAAAAAATGTGTTGGTTTTTTTTTTTAGTTTTTGAGGACTCAGTTTCTCCATGGTGAAGCCGTTGTCAGGAATACACATTGCTTTTATTGTAACCTCTTCTTGGGTAGTTGGACATTCCTGCAGGAAATCCTTGATGCCAAGTGTGCCATTTAATCAGGCATGAGCTTTTTCCGAGAATTCGCAGAATATCTGTGATTTCTTTTCTACTTTGGGGACAAAAACTTATCCTTACACACTGTAGCATATGCAAACTGGAGCCTATACCACAATTTTTGCAAAGTTCTGTGATTTTTTTTTTTACCCCAGGCTCATCCCTGTTTAATGGTAAAGTGTAAACAAATCTCCAAAATCTTAATTTTTAAAAAATCAGTGAGAAATAGTTTGACCAAAACTGTCAAAGATAGCAGAATTGGATCAAAGCTAGGGTTGTGCTTTATCCACACGTACTAACTTCCAGCTGTAACATGTATTACCCATGTCTACTAAAATTCTCAAATAGTTATATACAAAGGTTAACTCCACCATCCCTACTTTTGGTATTTTGGTATTCAACCTTTACAAACTTAACAACAAAACAGAAACCAATAAAAATTCCTAAATTTCCACGTATGGATCAACTTCAACAATAACTAACGCAATATTTTCTGGAGGTAGCTACTTTGTTAACTTTTTTGTATGTTTTGTGTTTTGTATGAACTATTACTACCTCAAGCCATTCCTGTGAGAGAAATATGAAGAGGAAAGGAAAGTCTTTAGTCTTTGATGAAGACCATTTCAGAAAATTGCTTCCTGATAACATCATTACTTTCCAAAGTGACAAAAAAACTCTCCAAACATCTGGTTAACACCACCACTGAGTACTTGAGGTATTGGTTCAGGTCTAAATCGTTTCAAACCGAAGCCCCTTTTATTCCTAAACACCAGAAATTTACAATAAGCTGTGTTGACAGCTTCTGCCATCAAACCATAGCGGACAAAAGCACGAGTATCTTCTGTTTCCCTAATGATGCAACAGGGGCAGAGCAGTGTTGACTTTAGAAGTTTAGATGCGTTTTTGTGACAACAAAATGTGAGAACTTTGAAGGTTCTGGTTTCCCCCAATGGAGTGTAAGTCTGTTTTGTGTGTTGCAATTCCTATAGGGAGAGGTAATAAGGAAATCAACTGAGATTCTCTGCAATGAAACCTATCTTAGCCACATGGTACAAGTGTCATATGCAAACATCTCTCGTCTGCTATTGACAAGATGTGATGATCATGAAGGTAAGTGTTGGGCCTATTGACAACCAGATATGAATTTCTTGCATGTCTACAAACATAAATGCTTTACCACTGTGTTATGCAAAGAAACAAATGTGCAAGGTTATTGAAAATAGACTTTAGACCGGGATTGATCGTGATGTTATTGAAGGATGACTTTTTTTATTCTAAATCAGACACTCATTTGGCTTGAAGGAGAAATGGTAGGCACCACTACATAAATGTGCAACCGTTGTGGATTTCTGGCTTTTCACTCTTTGTACATTGGTGCTTATTTTGTAACGCAGAGGTACATCAGGGATATTATGAATCTGTTACCGCATAGCAAAATTCTGTGTAAGCATGTTCAGCAAATGGAAAGATGCTTAGCGGATTTTTCAAGGGTGTGAAGACTCGCGCAAAAGGAAACGTCTAATGCTGGTAATCTGACCTAGTTTCGAATGAGGTGTAACAGAAGTGTTAGTCACCACCATCACCACCATCTATCCCAGAAAATACGCACACAGCTTGCTACCTTCGGTAATTAGACACTAGTGTAAAGTCAGTACATACAGCTGCGGTCAATACCCACAGCACAGTGTACAAACAATATAGCGATGGTCATCTCAGGTCCAGCTAAAGATAAGTTATCACGTTTCATAACTGTCTGCATTTTGTAGCGACAACAAGAAAACTTCACTTGCAAGCAACGGAAAGTTAACTTTTTCAGATGGCTGCACGCTGTTGGGGGCGAGCCTTTACGTAAAATGTGTTATCCTCAAAAGTATAATGATGTACTGTTAATGGTCACCATGTTAATGGTCATGTTAATGGTCACCCAAGTTCAAACTTGAAGAAGTAGGTTCCTGACACCTACCAAGCGTATTGCGTTACTGAGACATACTAATTGAACCCTCCTGTATGTCAACCTCCAGGAATGTACATTTGAAGTTTCTAGCAATTTTTAGTATGCCAAATTTGGGCACAATACTGATCATCTTTCAAGCGTGGAATAGTTGTTTATGGATATTTAATTTAATATTTTCATATGAAATGTGGCAATATGAAACAGTGAGGATTAATTCTGACTAGATTATATGGAAGATTAAAAAGTTGCATTTTGCATTAATTTGTACCAGACTCAATGTGAAATGTAAAGATAAGGTCTTTGAAAAAGAATGGGTTATTAGCTCATACCAGCATGCTGGTGTGAGCTATTGTTACAGTGCGGCGTCTATCACTCTATCATTCTATCACTCTATCACTCTATCCGTCAACAATTGGTAAAACCGCTCCCACTCGCACAGTGTTTAATGGAATTTCATGAAACTTGGACACAAGGACCATTGGGTATAGGGCCATCAGAGATGGTCTGAAATTTGGGGTCAAAGGTCACTTGTGGTCCGTAATGGGCCATTTTGTGGAAATACGCAAAATGCTTCTTCTCCTACAGATTC
>JXUT01144954.1:0-12545 GCA_000934455.1 Apostichopus parvimensis
CTTACTACGAATAGCCTAACACACTAATTCACCTGTATAAACAGTCAATTAACAACAGAGCAAAAAAGCCTAGGCTTAAGTTTGCCCCGATAACAGCGTCATGCAGTGTGTAGCCTAGGCTATATAGACCTAGCCTAGTGCTACTATTTAGCCAGTGAATTGTTGCACCAAATATGTACGATACGGAAAAAAATCAGTGATGTGTTTTACGTATCGAAAGGGACAATTTCATAAAAGATTTGAACTCATTCCTTACCTTAAATAACGGCTAGCTAGTCTGAGACTGTGAACGGAATTCGGTCGACACGACGTGTGAGTACGAGTACACGCGACGGGGTCCGGTACAGAGAATACATACGTATGGGTCAACCTAGCACGCATGTCCGCAGCTAGCTAGCGGCGGTGCAGTATATACTATACGTATAAGTACGTCGTACGAGTAAAGTTGATATGAATACAGTACACCGGCTGTTTTTGACATTACCTGTTGACAATTGTATTTTATACTACGGAACTACTGTGAATTATACAGTAATTTTTTACAGTGTATGATTATTGATTCACGCTAAACGTATACTTGTTCATTTTCTGCCTTTGCGTTGTAGCACATATGTACAGATGAGAACTCTTAATATATAAACTACCGTGTAGCAGACAGTAGGAGGCCTTTATTAATAAAAGAAGTTTTTCCATATATTTAGCAGGAAAAAAGCCCTTCCATTAGAGGGAGAGAAAGAAACAAGACAACACACTACAATAACAATCTCCTATACTTTTATTCTATACACATGCAAGATATCCATATTGAGAATACTTAGGTAATAGAGAAACAGAAAAATGAACCACGACATTATTAGGTACATTGAAAGAGTAAGGATTTTTCTTGCCTCAGTACTGGAAACGATTAAAAGTTTAAATACAGTGATATACAATCTTTAATAAAAGAAATTAGCATCTTCATTCCTAAAGCGCAGGTTTAATTCTTTACCAATTTAATATTTTGAGATATGATCTGTTAAACATCTGATGCTCATTAGCTTTAAGTGACTGGGCTACTTGGTCTAATACACAAACCTTTAGGTGAGTTCATCGATTCAATACAAAACTAAAGAGACAACCAAACGATTTTCATAGCCTCAAAACACATGTTTATGCTAGATGGTGTTGAATGTCATCCATGGGCGCTCCGTTGTTTTAATAAGACAACGAAGAAACATTAACATTAAGGCCTGCACTGAGAAGTCGATATCATCATAGTTACTTTTTACTCCATTATGATTAATTTAACATTAAAGGAGCAGCCAAGAGATTTAGCAATTCAGTATAATTAATTTAACATTAAAGGAGCAGCCAAGAGATTTAGCATTCCAGTATAATTAAGTTAACATTTATTAATTTATTCATTCATTCATTCATTCATCCATCCATTTATCGTTCATTCATTCATTCATACATTTAATATATTTATACAGTGTAACACATTCAGCATATTTGCTACAACAGTGGCCCTGTGAAAACAATAAACAAACATAAAAAAGGGCAACAGATATAAAATAAATACAGGAATAACAAAACATATTAAAGTAAAGAATGATGACACAGTATAGGCTACAGATATCGTTAGTACAGAAAGCTGGTATAGTCTGTGACTGTAGTATGACTGTATCTTGTGTACTAAATATATCTAACGAGGCATGTATTGTACAGACAAATGACGTCATTGGACTTTACGATATCTCTAAATCTCGTTCATCTTCTCTCAATGTTAATTTGCATAAAGCAGATTGTTGAAAAAGCGTTTGTATATTACATATTGTTAACGGTATTAGTTATTTATTTATTTATTCATTCATTTATTTATTCATTTATTTATACATCTATTCATCCTTTCATTCATCCATTCATCCATTCATCCATTCATCCATTCATCCTTTCATCCATTCATTCAATCATTCATTTATTATATTTATACAAGGTATAACACATCAGCATAGCTGTTATAAACAGTGGCCCTGTGAAACAATAAAAAACGTAAAAACAGAGCAACATATATGAAATAAAACAGGAATAACAAATCATATTAAAATAAAAAATGATGACACATTATAGGTTACATATATCGTTAGTACAGGAAGCTGGTATAGTCTGTGAATGTAGCATGGCGATATCTTGTGTACTAAATATATCTAACGAGGCATGAATTGTACAGACAAATGACGTCATTGGACTTAACGATGTCTCTAAATCTCTTCAACTTCTCTCAATGTTAATTTTTATACAGCAGATTGTTTGATGGTATGTTATTACACAGTAGGTTAAACATATATAGGCTATTTCATAAAGCGCGTATAGTATATATGCATTGCATTCTAATTTTTGTTGAGAACAAAATAAATGTGATACACTAGCAAGACATTTGTTGTGCAAATGAAAATGACGTTATTGGATACAGCGATTTCTATAATTCTCTCCAACGACTCTCAATGTGTATTAATATCCATGTATGAGAGCGCTCTTTGTCCTTATTGGGAGGCTATATTAGATGTAGTCTCTGTGACTTGACATGCATCATGGAAATATGACGTCGTTCGTACCATATACCACCGTTCATGTTCTAATATGAACATATACCGTTTTGATGCCCTTGATATTTTGTTGTTCAATTGCGATCTATGACGGCATTCTGCGTCATAATATAAAACCATTACATGTTGATCTATGTTAACAAGCATCTCTCTTCCTCTTTTTCTGCTGTTCCCTTATCCAAGAAGAACGATCTACCACATTTAAATCTTGATAGAGATGACTTTATGAAGAATATGAAGTCATTCTGTGTAAAGACTTTAAATGTTGATATAAGTACATGTATCATTTTGCTCTTCGTCGTTAGGGTTGGAAACATCATTTGTTTCCGAGTAGGACATATAAACCGGATTGTGGTGTAACTCTGTTGCTGAGGGTGCTTCCATACTGCAGCCTGTGTCACGCGATGTCGGAGGCGCATGATGGGTGGTAGCTAGTTTTAACTTTCTACATAAGATGATTAGAACGACAATTAAAATACAGACAATGGATGTCATGGTAACAGTAATTGCTATAAAGATAGCGAACGTTGTTTCCATAGTTGACTGAAATTTTGGACTTTGTGCTACAGAGTTCACTGACTCGTTACAATCATTGTGGGAACCAGTCGCCATTTTGACAGACTGAATTTCGGTTGTTTGATACGCGTCCTTTTCAGCTGTAGTCTTTGGTTTATACGTAACAGTTGTTTTCACATCATTGTCTTCTGTAATTACTCTGTGTGACGTAACATCCACCTGTGCCAATGTATCATAAGAAGAGCACATCACTGCCAGTATATCATTACCACCAGGAGATGCTTCCATAATGTTTAGTATAGTTTCTCCTGGTCTCTGAGTTATGGTGGTATTTATGCTTACCTTGATGAAATCATAGGAACTAAAGTCGAGAATGTCACCATTGGCTGTTATAATAGTCCAGCGCATCAAACGAGGTGGATCACTGGTGCAATTGAACTCTAATGTTGTAACATCATTCGAAAAGTAGAACGGTGTCAATGAAACGTGCAGCTGAGACATAAACTGGAAGGTGGGCTGCATGTTGAAACAATTGTTATAAAAATTCCATTGTGTATAACCCCATTCGCACTCAATGTCCCCCTCAGCTAAACCATTGATAGGAACACGAGTCACGGATGTGGAAGATTTACTTTCTTGGAAGAAGCACATTCGATTATTTCTGTCATAAGTAATACCTTTACAAACAATTGCTATTTGTTCCCCTGCGTACACACTGAGACCAACTGTGGAAGCGACCAGGCCGCTCTCGAATTTCAATTCAACTTCACTATCAATAGTGGAGTGACATCTACTTCCATTTACAGCTGCTAAATTGATCACTAAAAACGTAGCGCGGCAGGTGTATTTAATCGGAATATTGTTAGTCTCCATGCGGCTTTCAGGTTTCTCGTATCTGCTTGACCAAATTGTTGTAAACATATCACTATTGCGCTGAGTCGGGTTTTCTCCCCCTGGTACCCTACCATCCTCTAAGATGATCGTCTCTGATGGTTGTCTAGCGGCAGTTAGTACACAGCTGATCCGAAATTGTCCTGAAGAACTTCCATATATAGTATACTTCCATATAGTATACTGCCGTACTCCAGATTTGACAACGTTGTTTCCTTCTACGTTTATGTCTATGGTAGTCACTAATCCGTTCATCACTGGAACGTTAATGTAAATCAGACTGCAAATAATCACTAAATTTGACAGAAAGTACGCCATGTTTGGAATGAACTTCAAACCATCAGTCCTTTGATATATATAACACGATGTAGTGTAAGTGTTCACGGGGAGTGATAACGTCCATACGATACTGAAAGACATAACAAGGAAATAGCTTTCGTCTCTTCTTACACTGCTGTCTTATAGCGAGTGTAATCGGTTATGTACTTCCTGCTCTTTGTTATGACGCTGATCAATCCAAATGTACTAAATGTTATCGTTTACATGAAAGTTTACTGCTCTATTTTGTGCTGTGTTCATTGAAGGCACCGGAGACTCGGCAAAACCGTGTGCCGCCCGCTGCAAAGAAAGTTAACTTTCCGTTGCTTGCAAGTGAAGTTTTCTTATTGACTCTACAAAATGCAGACATTAATGAAACGTGATACCGTGTTATCTTTTATCTGGACTTGAGACAGGGGGTTCCATAACAACTCCCTGCTGAGATGTCCATCACTGCTATGTACACTGTGTTGTGGGTATTGACCGTATCTGCATGTATTGACTGTATACTAGTGTCTAATTACCGACGGCAGCAAGCTTTGTGTGTATTTTCTGGGATCGATAGTGGTGTCTAACAATTCTGTTACACCTCATTCGAAACTAGGTCAGATTACCGGCTTCATAAGTTTCTTTGTGCGCCAATCTTCACTCCCTTTAAGACTGAGGCCATGGTAGTATGTCAATAACGAGATACCCGCAGTCCAAATCATAATATAAAGAAATTCATTGTTCGCGAGTCACTATAAACCACAGAAAAGTTGTTCTTCTGCAGAATGGTCTTTTATTCCTACACAAGGCGAGCCTATTGTGTCATGGACACAGTGGATATCTGGGTTTGAACATTTCTTACTTCTATGGAAGGTTGTACGTTCTCGGGCGGCGAGCGTCAGAAAACCCCTGCCTCTACATTGTTTAGGCGCTGGAGTCAACGTGTATACAGTACGTTGCCTGAAACGAAACCACCCAAGGATATTATAGTATACGACCACGGGCCCTTTCAACACTGAAAGAACAGTACACACCAACTGTCAATGTAGTTTTAGAGAGGTACATGCTTCCGACTGAGAAGTCAACCCTCGCATCGATAATTACTCTGCTAGTTCCATAACAATTTCCTGGTTTAAGAACTTCGAGAATATGAATGATGAATTGATTGCAGACCAAATTGTCGAGAAGACAAATTCGCCATGTGTCCGTGAACGATTTCTAACGGAGAAGGACCAAGGCTATTTGAATATACACTTCGTATTGCAAAAACGATACATGATGCCTTAAGTAATTTGTAGAACTGCTCTATACTTTATTAAACAAATTCACCTTGTTTACCAAACCTATAATCGCCAGTCTGCACCACACTCCAAGAAGAGAATCAAAGTTATATGCTGTTTAAGATCACGTGGTTCTATACATATCACCTAGCGAATGGCCCAACATGTTAAGGGAGGGAAAAGAAGTGTCGCAAAGGTAACATAGTTCGTCATTTTGCAGTCGGGTGTAAGAGTGACAAGTGGCAGAAAAAACGTGCATCAGATTGATAGGTGTAGAAGAGATGATGGCTAGGGTCGTAACCTGGGTAAATTCCCTATAAGGTCAGGCAGGTGAGAGTCAGGGCTTAGTTTAAGATTTCTCTTAGTGGGTGGAGGGGAATATTTCCCAAAAGGGACCATCATGACACTATCCTTAGCGGAGCGCCACATCAGTTGTCGCGTAGCGTAGTTTGAATTTTTTTGCCAAAAATGCCCCCCAGATTGCAGGAAGGGCACATCCCAGGCTTTGTAAGCTGCATCTAAACATTCTTTATTTTGAGAATATGATCAACGATTGCTGACCACACTGTTTTTTGGTTGAAGGTTCAGCGGTTTATCACTGTTACACGCAATTGCTGTGCATTAGTTAAAAAATTAGATAGCTTTGGCCTACAGAACATTGACTTCAGGTGTGTATTGTGTATCGTGTAGTTCGGGCAAAATCATCTGTAACCTATATCCAGCAGCAGCGCTTTCACGTTAGACTGCTATACACTATTAACGAAGGTGAAATCTTAGTAGCTACGAAACCCAGAATATGCACTGTTAAGATGAATGATGTTCCATTAAATCATTTAGAGGATACAGGAGCCGGATTTTCTATTATACATTTATTATTCATTAATGGACTCACTTGAGAGACATTCCATCAACTTTTAACCTAACGCACTACACCAAACATCCACTAAAGTTAATGGGTTGTTTCAAGGCATCGGTGAGTTATTGAGACAGAACTACTCTCAACACAGTGTATGTTGTTAAAAGTGAAACAAATCTTATAGGTAGAGATTCATTCAGTGATCTTGATATCATTATTTCAGGCGAGACTTTATCATGTAATGCAATGTATTGGTTGTGACAGTGAGAAGAATCACAACCATGTTCAACCAATGTTCAACCATTTCAAGACCTGTTTTCTGATCGCCTGTGTTAAATACTGTAAAATGATTTGTCCATAAACTGAATATTGATAAAAAGCGTAAAACCTAAACATCACAAACTTAGAAGACTATACCGTTCAGTGTTCGAGGTAAGGCTTCAAAAGTGTTCCAAAAGTTGGAGGCCTTCGGGGTGAGTGAAAAGATGGATTCTTCAGAATGGGTGTCTCCTGTAGTTGTGTCATATAAGACGTTAGGAAAAACATGTTTTTTTTAGATTTAAGTGACGTGCACAAGACAATATTTCCAGACTCATCCCTGTTACCAAAACTAGACGAGTTATTGGGAGAATTAAGAAATGCTACATTTTTTTTAAAACTTGACTTCAATTGCATCTGCCTACCATCAGTTGTTATTACATACGGATGTTAAGACCACTCGCAGCATTCATTACATATGATGGTCTGTCTCAGTACAAGAGAGTATGTGTTGGACTAGCGCCCAGCACCATCGGTGTTTCAAAAAATGATGCAGTCTATGCTAGCAGGTATCAGTGGAGTTCAGTGTTGTTAAGATGACGTAATAGTTTTCGGTAAAACTGAGACATAATAAGGCGTTGGAAGCTGTGTGTCCAAATTAAAAAAAAAATCTTATGGTGGTAAACTTATTAATAAATGGAATTTCAATCAAAGGAAGATAAAGTTTCTAGGTAAATATTGTGAGTGAGATACTTATAACTGTTGACGAAAAGTACAAGGTAATAACTGACGCACCGGTACCTAGCGATAAAAAGCATTACATTAATTTCTAGGACCAGCAGGTTTTTTCCTTACAAATATGTTCCAAAGTTTGCTCAAATGGTAGAACCTCTTCGGGTAATTCTGCGTAAATCCAATGAATTCTTATTGTCAAATGAATTTCAAGAATTTCAAGACCCGGTAATAGGTATATGTATGATATAAAGTAAGAGGTAATTGTGAGAACAGAGGCATCTCAAGATGTCTTAATCAATCAATGGCAATCAATGGCACATAAGTAACCGTAGTTTGTGCATCCCGTTTCCTTTCTCAAGCTGAGCGAATTACTCGGCGGGGGAGGGGAGGGAGGGGGGGCAAGCGTTAGCTTTGTGTGCACTTGTGAGGAGTGGCATGTTTATCTGTGGTATACACGCTTTAAGCTATGTACTGAACATCTAACAACAACTACATTAATTATGATGAGTATGGATCGTCAATAAATGAGAATAGCTAGTTGGGCTTGCATATTTGAAATTATACTTACAAAATGGCATCCGGTTCGGACAATGTTATAGCCGTTTCTTTATCACGATTTGTCAATATCGGACATTTCAGGATTCCGTCGATGATAATCATGAAGTTATAAGTCGTGTTCTCTGGGAACCAATGTCGAAGTTCGTTCCATTACATATGTTACAAGAGTCTTGTGGAAATGATGCATGTTTTAAGGTATTGAAGCGGTACACAAAAGAAGGTTGTCCAAGACTGAAACAAGTTCAAGAGTGTATTAAACTAATTTATTTTGCTTAAGACCAGAGGGGATAAAAAAATTATACCCACACGAGCTTACCACAAGGGTATTGTATTTTGCTCACGGGGGACATGAAGGGATGACTCGGAAACAATTGCTGGTGGCCGTAAATGGATATGCAAGTGGAAGATATGATTAAGAGTCGTATAGCGTGTCAATACAATGAAAAAATCGCTTAACTAGAATTTGCTTCGTTACACAAACGGTGGCTTGCCCAAACAAACCATGGGTAAGATTGTCATGGATATTTTCGGTCCATTTGAACAAGATCCGGTACAATGCTGCTTTGCTATAACAGTTGCTGACAGAGCAATAAGCCCGAGGATTTTTCATCTTCATTTAAGAGAACCAAAATAATATCAGTTTTGAAACAAATGTTTAGTCGGGAAGGATTCCCAACTGAAACAATAACAGTTAATGGTTCTCAATTCAAGTCAAAGGAGTCTATATGGTAGATGAAATTAACATCGATGTTCTTCTGTGTACTACTCACAGGCAAATGGAGCTGTGGAAAGTTAATTCGGTTTTGAAGAGCGTAGTCCAAAATCCGTTATATTTGATTGTTTCGGTGTATCGATCGGCGTCCCAATGGGGGCACCTAATAGTGATTCCCAGGATACAAGATAAAGTTATAGCTAACCTGTTCGATCGTATTCACCACTTACAAGTTTGTCGTTATTTCTCATGTATTTACATTGGATACCAAGTGATCGAGCTTTCTATGAGAATTGCTGGTTGATCCGCGCCAAAGAATTGTGTATTCTTATTCAATGTTCACGTATAATTTCTTATAACTTCGATCATGTCTTAAGAGTTTAGTAAGCAATGTAGTCTATGTACTGAATCATCAGAGTATACTCGACAACTGTGTCTACCCAGCTGTGTTTGCGGTGTGGGTCAGGTGGTTACTTATACTTTCCCGGTAAGGGGGTCATGCGTGTGTGTGTTTGCGTAATGGTTTGGTCGATATTCTTTGGTTTGGCGAGCCTTGGGAAGGTCAGATCAGTCATTTTGGTAGATTTCGGGTTGGCTTGGTTTTGTATGTGTTCTTGGTGTAACTAGGCTTCTTGTTTAAAGCACGAGGATATATTTACGGCTTCAGTTTCTATGGGCTGGGCAAGATTGCTAGTGATGGCGCTCTTGTTAAATGATCATCTCGGTTATTTGTCTTTATTCCTTTTGAATACAGATTGAATAATAAAACTTATACAAAAGCGGAATCCGCCAGTGAGACTATTTTGCTCCGTGCGCCATTGAGAAAACCCTGGAAAGATACTGTGTTATAATGTTTGGATAAACATAGAGCTACAGCAGATATCTCCATCAGTATTAGCGCAATGGATACATTTGCAAACAAAACTTAAAGGAGAAATAAACTCTGGATTTTTGCAGTGTACATGCGGTAGGGGATAATTTTCTAATTCCATTTGTGAAATAACTAAGCAAAATAAAGTTTCCCTGAATTTTACGCGAAATTCCCAATTATTTTTTTAACCAATTTGAACCACGGCCAGTTTGTTATTTGAGAATTAATGGCGCTTCAAAAGTGACGTAGGCGAGCCACTTCGTAACTTCAAAACAACGAAGCTTTGCATACGAATTATAGTCTATTCACACTATGTTCGAGCATCTCGCTTAGCTTATTTCGCCGGTTAAAATGCCTGAATGCCAATTCTTTGGTTGTGTTAACCGAATAGGGGAAGAGGGAGCAGGAAAAGGAAAAAGATATTTCGTTATTCCAGATGGAATAAAATATCCGGAAAAGAGGGAACTTTCACTGATGATTTAACTTTTGGAGTGCAATGATGGAACGCTATCGCTGGGACTGAGTATGCGGTGAAAGCAATCTAAACACGGTAAAATCAAATCGTTGAAAAGATCCCAAAATTTATATTTTCACTGATACTCTTTACAATAATTAATTTTACACACTTTTTAAGCATTTTTTACAGATCAATCAAGAAAAAAGATATTTTTTGATCAATATTTTATTCATTACTATTGTTGAAATTACAATTCTAATTATATTAGGAATTGGCAACTATTTTTTTCTTGAAATACGTCAAGTGGCTCGCTTTCGTCATGGTACATCCGGGAACTGGCTCAATTCAAACAACATGGCGCGACACATGAACTACATCGTACATTCATCTCAAAGAAGAGACTTTTTTGCTGTCCTATTGCTTTTACTGGAAAGACCATCTGTCAAAACGTAAAAATGGATGCAAAAAAAAGCTAGGGTTTATTTCTCCTTTAATACTGTTGGGTATGAGTTATCAAAGGTCAACATAGGAAGGGTGAAAATGAACCGATAAAAATTCAACAAAATAAACACGAACATTATGCTGACAAGAGAAGAAATGCCCAAATTCTGGGTGAAGATTAAGAAGCAAGGCGCACTTTAGAAAGGAGAAAAACATTCCAGAGATCCAATACAGATTGAAAACAAGTTAACTAACTATACGATGATAATGCCGGATGGCAGAAAACGGAAATGTCAGTAAGTTTGTTGCAATGTGACCATCCAGAAAGTTATTTGGTTTTGATTATACAAGCAGCGATCAACCAGTAAGACGAAAAGGAGTCCTAAGTAGCATCAATATTTTGTAATGTATTAATTTGATTTCAGTGAAGGTAATAGTGCTATATGTCAAGGAATATTTCTGTTTAGAGGATGACAACACTTCCGTGTAATGCATGAGTGACTTAGTATAGTGCATAAAGTGTACATAGTGATGTCAGAAAAATAGTTGTAGAGATACGCATAGAGTACGTATACAGACGTACGTGTTATTATTTGCTCTCCTTCTTACGCTCGGTCCTACTAAACATTGGCGACGAGAATGGCCCATTTTTGCGACCGCCTGCTATTCTTCCTACACAACACTCGGCCCTACTTTATATTCGAGATGAGTAGCTATGGGGTTTGCTAAAGGGCATGGTAAATTAAAACTCGAAATTTCTACTTTAACAATTTGAAATTTTAACTTCAAAAATGCACAATTTCAAAAGTCGAATTTGTTATACTTTTGTAAAGATTTGTTATTATTTTGTCCTAATAAACCAAGGTTAGAGGCAATATCATAAGAATGAACCCAATTGTCCCAATAAAAAAAATATATAAAGAAAATGCTCAGCTCGGTTTTGTTGGTGTGTCTTGCTATGTAGTAAATCAGAACCGGCAGACAAGTGGGTTTTTTCAGCGTTAGGTTGGGTTGAAGCTCAATCCCACTGCCTTCAAAGTTTTAGTATAATGAAGGTAAACTTTATTTTTGGTTCTAACTTCCCAATTTTTTTTTCAGGCATTGAGGATATGCAACCCAAACATTATTCAACGTCCACTGAGTAAACTATAGTAGTGGCATCTGTAATTTTGATAACTATATAGTGACAGGTCTTAGTTTCGAGAGACTATACTAATGGAAATGAAAGGAATGACGTCAATGCAGGGCACCAATATGATGTTTGACTACTGGGGTAAAACTCTCTGTTTGTCTAGACAAAAAGTCTCGACTTTAGCTCCTGTAACTCAATCGTCATGGATGCTGATACCGCACTTTGAATAAATGGACGTTGAAGTCATCAATTTTTACTCGCATAATCAGTCGAAATATTTAGCCCAATATTACAGAATGAAAAGTTTGAAAAAAAATTGTCGAAATTTCTAGTTAAAGTGCCTTTCAATCATAAGGTCCCCGGTTCGAGTCACTCCCAGATTAATGTATGTCGTCCAGTTACAGAGTTGTTGACAATTAACAATTCATAATCATGGACATTAAATATGAATGTAAGAGACTGACTTCGGTCAGCTTGCGGCTTTTATAAGCCAATGAGGCCTCTTCGCGAGTTCCTGCTTGCAGGAGGATCTAATAATCATACATACACTTTAAAATCATAACAACTTCAAGACACATTGTCGAAAATTTGAGATACAGCGTTGAAATATATATATGGAGAAGTAATACATCAAAATTACGAGATAAGATAACAAAATTGGGAGATGAATTACTTTTGTAGAAATAGAGACACAGTTTTGACATTAAAAGTACAATTTTTGACGTAAAATCTAGCAGATTTAATGGTAAATCGTCACATTTTCAAGATGGGATGTAGAAACGTTTAGATAAAACGTCAACATTTCGTAATAAAACGAATACGTATGGAATGTTTTATAGAACATCTCAATTATTTTAAATTCTCGAAATGTTGCAACAAAAGTCTAAAAAGGTAAGATGAAAGGGTGAGGGGACGGTAAAGTTTGGCTGACGTTCTTACTGGGGAGG
>KN897616.1:5333-23562 GCA_000934455.1 Apostichopus parvimensis
GGTAGAGGGGAGAAAGTTCAGTGGTATTGTTTGAGAGAGTGGGTAAAATAGGATTTAAAGGGGAAATTAACCCAAACTGCCTGGGAACCATACATGTGTAGTCTTCTAATGGAATCTATTACTGGCTAAGAGTCCTGCTTAACAGTGTACATTACTGCCTGCAAATAACTTTATATTTGGTATTAACTCTAACACACTGTCGCTGACTAGGCGAGACTAGAGGTTTGAGAACCGCCTTGTTTATGGAGGGGGAACAGGGGGGGAAGCTCAAAATTGTCTTTGAACCTAAACTGTTTGGCCTCATGGGCCCAAAATTGGTGGAATCTGAATTATGGTGGGCCATAAAGTTTTGTGGGCCCTACATTTTTAAGCTCGAATAGGTATGAGCTTCTGCACCATTGGTGCTCTAGTTGTTATAATGCAACAGTTGATCTGAAATTAATTCTTTAAATTCATCCAGCATAGTAATAATATTGGAACCACTAAACTGCAATAGATACAAGTTTGCATTCAGTTGAGGCATTTCCTTGATTTAGTCTTGTTCCCCCCTTCACCCCCATCACCTTACACCTTGTTGGTTTGAATAATTTTCAGGGGATAAGGAATATTTTTCAGAAGTTTTTTCTTAAAAATTTGCAGTGAATATTCTAAAACCCATTAATCCAATCTACAGCGATCAATATTTTTATGCTATCAATAGAGTTTTGTAACTCCAGTTGGATAATGAATATTCACGTTGTTAGATGCAAACTATGAATATTGATATTGTTTCTGTCGTTGCAGCAATCTAAACGTGTGTTACATCACAATACCTTCAACTCTAGCTCATCAAGGATGTTATTGTAATTGATTGCTAGTGAGTAGTAGAGTAAAATATGGTATTGTTATGAAGCTACCAGGATAGCAATATAATCATACAATTGCACAACGTAAACACAGAAGCCATTGAAAAAATAAGCTCTTAAAATAGTTGTTTTATACATGCAGTTATTGCAAAACCCGTACACTGTAGGGATGAGGCCATATCCTATTATAATATTATAGGGCATCTCCCTAAATTGAAATTTTGCTAAAGGTACCAGACACTGGCTGGTGCTAAATAGCCCACTAAGAACTCTATTGTGCAGCAGACTGGTTTAACAAACTATTTTCACTAATTGTCACATTATATTTTTAACAGTTACTCACTTGTTATAATATTTCATATTATGGGCTTCAATTGCAAGTATATATGCAAAAGAGACTAAATGGTTCCCCAGAGCCAAGCTAATCATTTTATTCATCTGGGATGTTAGAAAGTAATCATCTCTCTCTCCCCCCCCCGCCCCCACTCCCTCCCTTTTGATCATGACTTTTAAGTCTGAAAACAATTTGGGGTTTCCTAATCCATTGAAGAAAATAACTTTTGCAACCTTTTACCCACATATGTACTTGTAAATTGTGAACCCTCGCGGGATCATGTGTAGGTTTACATGCCATCGTTTACATGCCATCGTTTACATGCCATCGTCCCTTCCGCACAAACAGAGACCTGTGAGAGTCTAAAGACCGGCAGGCACACTGTAGTACTATTTATAAATAACTACTTGATTGTACGCAATAATGACAACCTCTTCTAGCCTTGCGGAATGCTCTTTTGTTAGTCATTGACGCATCCGGGCCGGCTTTATTATCTTCCAGAGGAAAAGCAAGATCCTGATCATACTTGCATGTTTGTGAACAAGGCCTTTTTATTATCATTGAGTATATATTTTAACATTGTCTTTTACTTACATTCTTCTGCTACTATTGTCATTGACATTGTTTACAAGGAGATATTGAGAGCATTCTGTGCAGAAGACTTCCGTACTGTACAGTGACTTCACAGCAATGGAATTCATGGGGAAAAAATATTAAATTGCATGTAAACAGAATTTAGATCTAGGGTTCTAAGTTAGATTGGAGAGTTGTGTAATTGTTTTGTTAAGGTAAATATACACTGGAACAAATATGAAAGGCTTTTTTTGTTCCTTTTTTTTTTTTTTTGGTGGCCTGGTTATTAAGGAACAATGAGTCTCTGTTAAAGCTGTCTATTGTCATGTTTAGTGATCTTAAAGTTTGGCCTTGATAGTTGTTTAACTCGTATATTAGTTCATGTGATTGTGATGGACTGTAGCAGATTTGCATTTATTATTTTGTTTGCCTTAAATTACCTGTTTTGCTCCTCTATTGTCGTAAGACCCTTCTTGGTACCTCCTGTGTGTTCTCACAAAATACTGGGAACCTGCCTTTAAGGTGTAGTAATGTCTCCAAACAGGATGTTGCCAGAAATCATTAGTTTTCAAATGTCAACATAAAACTACAGAGGCAGGTTTGAATAAACCATGTGGTTGCATGATGCCAACTTGCAAAAACTCCTTCATGACTTCAGTTCCTTGTACTCCCTCCCTCTCCTCTTCCTTGTCATCCTTCCTCACCATCCTCCTCCTTCCCATTTGTCCCATCCTCCCCCTCATCCTACCCTTCCATCTCCTCTATAACCCCTCCTCTCCCCCTTTGTCCCTCAAAAAGTTGGTCAAAACAAGTTGCCAAAGAGCAAGTAGACTGACCCATAGCACCTTTTGCTAAGAAACAAAAACAAAAGACAAGTTTGTAAATATTGTAAAACATTAAACATTAATCAGTTTGTTTTTAAGTTCCATTCTTTACACTGCTTATTTTAAGGGGAATCAGAGTGTACCTTTAATGCCAGCATGTATTAGGTCTACAAACCAGGATGTCTGTGTTTGTTCTTGGTAGACAAGCCCCTATCAGACAGCCCACCACCGGTTGGAGAGCCGCTTTGAACTGTCTGACTTTGGGAGGAAAATGCCACAGGCAATGCGGACACAAAATTTGTGGTTTAGAACACCTCTTTGAACAGCCGATCTGACCCTCTGCAAGCCTCTGCAACGTTTGTTTGATCTCTAAAAATATCATTTCGATGATCCCAGAATTTCTAGAGAGCTTCTTTCTACCTAACCAACAGCTGATTGATTCCTTTCAGAAATGTTTTTAATAAGTTGTGGGGGGGGGGGGGATCAGAAGTCCTTTTGTGTAATTAGGAGATAAGTATCTGACATCCTGTTGGAACAATTCTTTTTCATCTCTATTACACTTAAAAAACTCTATTATGTTTTCTGTTTCAGTTTATACATCCTAATGGCAGTGTTAAAAACCTTAAAAAGTCAATGTGAGGATTTTGTGGTTTATAGACTATAGCTCTAGGCAGATGAATCCCTAACAATCCATTATTTGGTGTCGGTAGCCCTGTTGACCCAGAAGAAGAGATTTGTCTAACCTTCCATAACAAGTCCCTGGTCTAACCAATGCTTCAAAATTACACCAATGAATCTACTTAATAACAACAACAACGTACCTCTTTATTCAAAAGAGATGTACCCACTTAACAAACAGAGGTATAAATTGATCTGTGCAATCAGAGTCCAAATGGGCTTGTTAATTTAAACCCTTGATTAGACCTTTTGTTATTAATCACTTTTTCCTCTGAATTGCTTTGATGTTTTTCAGGCCAATTTCCTGCTCTCCACTGTGAGGTTTTTTAATGTTTTGAATCTGACAGAGTGAATAGGAGAAAAGAGGAAATGTCAGTTTATATTTTAACTCCCGTAAAGTTTTCTTTCAACTTCATTCCCTCTGTCCATCTGTTGTTGTTCAGAGGCACGGTCTGTGATGTTTGTTTTGACCGGGTTTGGTTGCTTAGGACATAAGTTTATCATTAACTACTTAGACACTTATTTGTTATGATGGTCTAGCTGTTTTGGTGCCAAATGACACATTTCACTTGCAGTTTCAATCTGACAGTTATAGTCCTTTTACTCTCATTGACCCAATTAATTTGAGTATCTTGTAATTATTTTGTCACTGTAAGTTAAATGACCTGAGAGTGCCAAAGTCGAACACATTTAAAATACTGAATATTGAAATGATAGGACTGACTATTGTTATTAGTTTGCTAAATTTGATCTCTGTTTCTGCTGGTTGGGTTGGAACACCAGAGGGATTAAAATAGGTTACAAAATATAGCCATCACCTCCATCCTCCTCCCTCCCTCCCTGCCCTTCCCTTACCTAACCGACAAAAAAATGAAATAAACAGTATAATTCATTAATTCTCAGTTGAGGTTTTAGCTCTATCACATTTACTTCCCCTCTTATAGTCCTTGTTCCCCTCTTATAGTCCTTGTTCCCCTCTTATAGTCCTTGTTCCCCTCTTATAGTCCTTGTTCCCCTCTTATAGTCCTTGTTCCCCTCTTAGTACAAAATTACTTTGTGCTTCTCCTTAAGGTCAACTAATATAAAAAGTGCATAATTTGATTTGGAAATTGTATCGGGATCATTTTAATTACTTTTATCTTGATTTACAACTTCACTGTAAATACAGTTGTTGAGCTGGGAAGTTCCCTATCATCCAAACCCAAACTGTTTTGCAAGATCCTGGTTCTTTTATAAAAACCAGGGCTGCAAAATAAAAAAAAAATCAGACACACATGGTTTGTTAATAATGCATTGCAAAGCCACTGATTGTTGCCCCCCAGATGTGAAACTTTCTTTGACAAAGGATAGAAAACAAGATGAAAGGGGTGTGTTTGTTTGGTAGACTGATCAGCAATAGTAAATGAGGCTGTGTGTGTGCGGCGTACAGCTGGTATGGATCCTACCCCTTATTGTTTGCCATTAGGTACAAAGGGATGAGTCATGGGTGTTATTGTCACCCCACCTGACACCCCTATTAATATTAAAATCAAAGTGACAGACAGTCAGCAATGGATTCTGAGATCTTGAACGTGCTGACTGGGATTCTCAAGAGCTCCGAGGTTGGTACATAAAGATTCCAACTTTTCCCTTCAATGAACTCTTCTGCTTGCCCATCTTTATCAAATAGCAAACTTCTTGCAATTCTGTGAGTGTGTTATTAATGAAAAAACAGTTCAATTTTACCAACATAACATCATCGTCCTAGTCATCATCCTAGCGTAAAGATTATAATAACCACAATATTCGTCAAAACAGGATCTTGTACCCAGCACGAGAAACTGAAAGAGCTTTGTTTGTTGACCTTGTAATTCTTGGAAGTCATTAAATGGACATTTTTTTCTCAAAAATGAATTGTTAATTACATGAGTCCCAAAGGAAATTGAAAGTCTGTCTAGAACAGGAAGCTTAAGAAACATTTATTAAATCTATCTTTACAGTTTTCTGGCTTGATGAGCCAGTCGACAATTTAAAAAATTTGTTAATACAGGAACTCTATTAGTTTAAAGGTATGCTGTATTGGCCCCAAATATGCTAGATATTCAAAAATAGTCACCTTTGGTCAAAATTCTTAAACTGCTTTTATTACAAGCTTCGTTGAAATTTTCCTCAATGGGACATTCGGTTATCTTGTGTGTTCCTTAAAAATGTCTGAGAACAATTTGGAGGGTAAAGACCTCACGGAAAGTACTTTTTGAAAACTTCTAGCAATTATAGGGTGCCTTTAACATTTGCTGAGCCTGATAGCAACTGTAGAAGGCTAGGTAGATTAAGTGCATCGAATGGAATGGAGACAGGTAAGTTAAAGTATAGACGTTCGTAAATCCCCAAACCAGTCAGTTTTGGGGATCATGGGCACTCTTTTTGTTTAACATTTGCTGAGCCTGATAGCTATACAAATTTGGGGGCAACACATATGATCCTTTAAAGGATTATGACCTAAAATGATGTGATCATTTCATCTCAAAACTTCACACACAAGTATATCTCAAGTTGTCTGCCTCTGGTAGATTAGGTCCTCTCCAAATTTAATTTATTTCCACTTTATTATTTGCCGATCCAACGGGGCATAACAATGAACTCATTCAGAAATATCAAAGCTTGCATTTTTCCTCAAGCAAATTGTGAAAACAACCAATGTCAGTTTTTACACAGTTTTATAGATAGGGCAGTGCTACAGTAGCCCTCCCACTAGGTTTTGAGCTGTGAGAGCTGTAATTAATAACATAACAAGAGCTGGTCAAAGCCATATATCCGATTTCTGGAAATTAAGTACTTGATTTCTGAAGGAAAGTCTATGTAACACAGTTGGGATTTTGTATATCACAATTGGGATTTGGGTCTGACACCATTTTTAACCAGAGACTAGTTAATTTTAAAGTCATATTAAACCAACAATATTGTTTGAGATAAACTCCCCCAGAAAACAAATATTTTCTTTAAAAAGGGCAAACAAGGAAAGAAAGGATGAAAAATATATGACATTACTTGACTTATTTCGAGTATGCTGATCTTTAAAGACTAACAAAACTAACAAAAAGATAGGACTATTTATTTACTGATGAACTTGTTTACTACTTTATTTATCTCCCCCAAGTCGGTTAGTAAGAATTTTACTGAACTTATTTTAGTGTTTATGCTGAATTCAATACCTCCCACATTCTGTTAGTAAGCACTTAAATACGAAGTTTAACTATTTTACTGTCCACTATAGTAACAACTCTTTCCACTTCGGGGACCTTTGTACCGTATTTCTCTAACAGTGAGTGATAAGGTTATGACATTCTTGGAGTTGTTAAGTTACCTGTAAAACTATTTATTTTATGTGAGTTTTATGATAATTTTTAATTTTCTGAAGTTGTCACTACTGACTAATGTATCGTATTGACAGAGGTCTTTCTTATCTGTGATATAAAGTTCTGTTCCTACCCACCCTGAGTCACTTGTGGACATTCTCCTAGTTATCAATATTAATTGAACTGCCTAAGTGTGCCCTAGCTGTTACTGCACTGGATACATGCTATACTGTCACTGTATTCATCAACTAACATTGGCCTTGGCATCTATCCAAGTGTCCCTGCAAGTTCTCAAGTTCAAAGTCAATCAGAATAAAAAAGCAAGGGTTGAGTTCAAAAATATGAATCTTTTAATACCGGTCTCATAGTTAGTCATCATAATTCTAACTCATATCGAAGAGGTTTGACAACATACCATTGTCATGTCACCTCTTACCATCCAAGGAGGACCTCAATTGAACCTGTCATTCGCCCGATTCTGTGTGGATTGAAATGTTTTTCCATGAACTGAGAACTTTTCTTTCATATAGATCTGTAAAGCCAATTAGATAATAACTAAGGAGCAAGCCACATGTGTATAAATTTGGATAATTCAGCAGAGTTGTTGCAGCTTTATTTAACAAAAGTGGAGGGGATGGGATAAGGGGAGGGGGTAGGAGGGGATAGGAGGGGATGGGATAGGGAGTAGGAGGGGATGGGATAGGGGGTAAGAGGGGGTGGATAGGGAGTAGGAGGGGTGGGATAGGGGTAGGAGGGGATGGGATAGGGGTAGGAGTGGTGGGATAGGGGGTAGGAAGAGGTGAGAGAGGGTAAGATAAGTCAGTGTCAGATTACTAAGTTTATGAAGGCAGATTTACTTGTTCCTTGAGGCCTTAAATTTACTTGTTCCTTGAGGCCTTAAATTTACTTGTTCCTTGAGGCCTTTAATTTACTTTTGTGTCTTAAACTACTCAGTTTTCAACAAGAACGATTTAGTTTTGTGGTTTTGGGATCTGTCAATTTTTATTTTTTAAATTTATGATTCATCTTGCTAAATTACACAACAGTTGTGCAATTATCATTTATAACATCCTCTTAATTGTTTTATGTTTACACTGTTTCTGTTCCAGTTTCATCCATTGTTAACAACAAACCACTTGACCCATTTTTCATCCATTGTTAAGAATCATTAAATACTGTATGTCCCTCTTTCTGTAAGTGTTTTAATATCCAACTGTGTTCCCTGGCAACAGTTTTAAAAAGTTTTCTTTCATTTCAATAATTTTTAGTCAATTTGCAACCTGTTGTTTCTATGGTTACATCTCTATGTTCCGACGTCTCTATGTTCCGACGTCTCTATGTTCCGACGTCTCTATGTTCCGACGTCTCTATGTTCCGACGTCTCTATGTTCCGACAATTTTTTTGACCAAAATTTGTTTGGACCAAAATATTTTATGGCCCAAAATTTTTTATGACCAAAACTTTGTCGGACAAGCACTATTAGGTTCATAACAAACTTTGGGCCGTTTCTCTTTTGCGTGAAAAAAATTTGGTGCGTCCAAAAAATTTGAGTCCCCCCCCCAAACAAATCAGGTCAGAAGAAATTTGGGTCCAAAAACATTGTCGGAACATAGAGACGTCGGAACATAGAGACGTCGGAACATAGGGATGTCACCGTTTCTATGTATAATTTGGCTGTACTATAGGACATATCTCCTCCAGATATTAATGTATGTTTATCAACAAAAATGTTAATGAGTAAATGTAAATTTTTCTTTTGTTTCATGTTTGGTTGGGGTGTTCTACCCTTTTAAGCCTTTCAAAGGTTTTATAGAACATTTCCTTTCACACCTGATTTATACACAGTGTTATAGGTTATCATATATACTGTATTTCTACCAGCCACTTGTGTAACAACAAATACATTTGAATTGAACTGAGCTAGACCAGTACTACCAAAACCTATTCCATCCAGTCCTTATAAAATTTAGTTTAGAACACAAAATTTGTCTTTTTATACACCTATTGTGCTATGTGTTACTTGTGAGTTTACATCTGTGTGGCCTACTGGCCTGTATGCTGAACTTTGCCAGTCAGCCCTTTTTGCACTTTAAGGTCTGATACTAATTTTGTTGCCCAAAGGTATCCTTAAAATTATTTTTTAAATGTTATTTTGTGGTTTACAATGAAATGTAGATTGCTTACTGTACGTAAGAGTGTGACGGACAATTGAATCCAATTATTATTTCATGGCTGGTCTGCAAAAATGGAAACTTAACATTTCAACCTGTAAGCATCAGGAGTTGTAATATACATAAATTTTCAGATAGCGGCAATATATAACTGAAACATGCATCCAAAACACATAGAAAAGAGAAGAAGCCCCTCCCCCTCTCATCCCCCTCCCCCTCCCACCTCTCATTCCTCTACCCTCTTTAACAAATGTTTGCACTGTAAGTTTCTAAACTAATTTTGAATTTCCTGAAATCCAAGGAGTCATATTTGGATGTACTAATGAGGTCAAATACATTGTAGACTTACTACTGATAAAAAATTATCCTAAATTCCTGCACTAATTTTAGAATTCTGTAAACAATTGAATTATATGACCTTTTCCTGGAAAAAGTCTGGGCTCCAATAGTTTGGGTCACATTTTTAGAATTCCTGAATGAAAGGGAGGGTTTCTGTCAGCCCTTGGCATCTCAGATAGGTCATGACTGCCACATTGTGGAAAAGACATTCTTTTTTCTTCTTCTGACAAAACCAAACTTATTTCTTAGAAACAAATGACCCTTAAAGATAAATTCTTCTCCTTTGGGAAGAGAAGAAATATTCCAATGAAGTTAGGGTGAACTTTGTTCTCATAAATGTGGTAGATTTTTAAGGGAACTCTTGATGAATGAGTAAAATGGTCCTTGAAATGATACATGAACCAAGAGTGACTATAGTTCAGTGCTTACATTAGTAGCTTCATCAGTATGGTGAGGAGATAAGGGGGAGAGGGTGGTGGTTGGACAGGTGAGGGGAGGACCTCCTGTTAATTAAGGTTCATGAAGATAAAGCTATGCTGCAATCAGGCTCTAATTAATCACCAGTGACTGATTTTTGTACCACCTTTCTTCTTTCCTTACTAGACACATTTATAACTAACACTTTTTGCACTGCTCTATTTCCTTTACCTACCATATATGATTGTGTTAAAATAGGACTATATATGAAACATTAACGTCGGATACTTTCCTATCTGTGTCCCATCTAAAGTTAACCAATGAATCAGTTTACAAGGCCCTCTATTGATTAACAGCTTAATGTATTGATTAACCTTTGTCCTTAAATTAACAGTAGCAGCCAAGATGTATATTAACTCATAACTGACTCTTCTTATTAAATCAATAAAATACTATCTCTTCCTATTATTTAAGTTGATGCTTTTAATTTACATTTCATTGGTATACTCTCCTTTGTACTCGACTGTGGGAAAGTTGTAACCTTCATCTTTGATACATAAAAGTTCCTTAGTTTTCATTATAAGGCCCCAACTGTTATTTACCTCCCAGTAGCAGCCAAGATGTATATTAACTCATAACTGACTCTTCTTAATAAATCAATACAATACTATCTCTTCCTATTATTTAAGTTGATGCTTAAAGTACATTTCATTGTCCTACTCTCCTTTGTACTCGACTGTGGGAAAGTTGTAACCTTCATCTTTGATACTAAAAGTCCCTCAGTTTTCATTATCAGGCCCCAACTGTTATTTACCTCCCAAATAAATAGGCTGCTTTTGGAGGTCAATGGCATATCGTTCACGATAGAAGTAGGTTTCAGTTTATGATGTTCATCAAAAGGCATTTATATAAACAAAAGGGTTTCACGGTATAGACACCGTATTCGACGCCTCTTGGTTACTCTCTTGTGGTATCAGCGTCTAATGGGTAGGGGTTAATTGCCAAACACATGCCTTAAGGTCGTTAACCCAGAAATGGACAAGGTGTAAAAATTATGAGTAAAATGAAAAGAAAAGAATAAGGATGTTCTGAGGTGCAACCATGTGTATCTGGCATCCAAAAGGGATTCATAATTTGTGGTTATTGTTGCTGTACCTGGTGTAGGGCAATTCTTGGTACCTATTGTTTTTTTTTTATAAATGAGGATGACATATATATTGGTATTGTTCTGTATCTATTGTCTAGCCATCGAGTCCCACCACTATAGAGCATCTGTCTCCACCAGTTAGATCATAAAAGACCGGCAGATCCGGTTGGATTATTTGTTGTTTGAGGCTTGACTTGATACTAGCACTCATTGCCTTCACTCTGAATCATCATAGGACATCAAGTCCCGCCCACATCATCAATATTCATGATATTGATACTGTTACTACCTGAATGAAAATGACTCACAGCTATTATTGTATTGACAAGCTACACACACAGCTTCATTGAAAGTGTTGATACAAGCTCCGCCCACTCGATTGTTACTAAGTGATTAAACTTCATTGTGTGTGCATGTGTTGTATACAATACTGGGTATACTACTAGGTTCAATCCACTCTTTAGAAGCAAAATATTTCTTACTTTCAATCCTGGCTGTAACCAAATGGTTGCTTCATCATTAATAAACCTTTGAAAGTTTAGATATCTAATCATTTGCAAGTCACAACTCAAAGCATACTCAGTGATCTCAGTCATTACTGCACTCTGAATTTTATGCCTTATGGATTTATTATCGGGCCCTTGTGCAAGAATTAAACTGTAAGTCATTGATGATATCTATCTTAATTTACCATCTTTTTAATTAGTGAAATCACCGTTAACCTCTTTTGTAAAAAATATGTAGTATTGGTTCAATTATTTAGTGTATTTTTTTGCAAAGTGAAAGTATCTTGTATAAAGTATGTCAATGTACTCTTCCATACGAAAGTAGTTTTTTTAGTCTATTTCCAATTTTTGTCCGTAATAACTCTTCATGTAAGTTACATAAATTATGTTTTCTTTAGTAATTTTGGTGGTTTCACCCTTTTTCTTTTTTTTTTGGTTGTATTTTTCATCTTTTTTTGCCTTTTTCTTTACTTGTGTCTTGGTCATTTCTATGCATCAATCTGGTATTAATTTGCTGAACTTGAGAGGAGTTTAAATTATTTTTTCAAATTTTTCTATAAATTGGTCAATTTTTAAATTAATAATCATAACACCTGTTGACACGGGTAACATCGTCACTCTTTCTGTAAATAAATTGGTTTTCCTCCTTAAAGGATTTTTTGCCCTGTCACTCTCCCAGTTTTCTAATTGAAGATGATTGTGATACTCACATTATTGTATCAGTCTACAAATCCCCCACTCACCCACCCCTTTCCCTTCATGTGGGAACCCTCAGCACAAATAGCTATGTAGACGATGCACTGGACACAGACTTGTTCACAACTTGTTTGTGAGGTAAACCCTTAAAAAGTCTAGAGCATGAAAAGGCTTGTGCCAACCAGGTTCATTGAAGCCAATCTTACCAATTATGTGATACCAATAGTTTTGGTGATACGTATAAAACAACCTCTGAATAATAATCTTTTTGAAATTACTTTAAAGGCAAACGTAATTTTCCCTCCAAATAAAATCTTTTTAAAGTTTCTTCTGTAACATTCGCAAATCCAAGGAAAGAAGTCTAGAAACAGAATAATTCTTTTTTTTCTTTTGCATTTTTGATCAGTAAACTCAAGTACCTTTGAAGAACCTTTGTCAATCTGTGATGGAGTGCAAAGTACAACAAGGATGTATGACATGTTATAGGTTGCTGATTTATATCCCATTTCCCTGAAACTCCTGATTCTCCGGCTCTTGAATGTTCTCTGTAAAACCAGCAAAAGCTTCAACTTTTGGCCATAAATCAGCATCCTTGATAGATGTTCCAAAACACATAGATAAATGTTTTGATTTATTTCAACTCAATGTTAGTCTTTTTTCTCCTTCATCTTTGTAGGTTCTCCTCTGTGTGAAGATTCTGCGTATAGATAACTTGGAGTAAAAAGAAACAAGAGAAACTTAAGTAGCTGTCCTAACTTTCAAAGGGCACACAGATAAGAGGAAATCCAGAACAGAATTTCGATGCCGACCAATAGTGACATGGCTACCCTTCCGGTGACGGATTGCGGTAGCCACGTCATTAATGTGAGCAAGAACACCCTCATCACAAGTCGGAATGCACCTCCTAAAGTCACAGTCGTTACAGAAAAAGGGACAAACCAGTTTAACGATTGGTGAGTTATCTCTAACAGAAATCGAATGTTTGTCTACCTAAAAACAGAAACGTTTTTGCAGGTGCAGCTTTATAACGATTAAACGAAACGAAAAGAAAACAGAAATGCTCTAAAGTAAATCACTTTCAGTCAAGGTTAGAGTAGATTTGTTTGAAGTTTCATTGTGCCATGTTGTAAAGTAAATACAAGCTCAAGGTCTATATTTATTGTGGCCAATTGTGTTCTGTATGCTGGAGTCACTCTGTCCTTGCCATTGTAGCGGATGTTTGACTTTTTAAGTTTTTTTTAGTTTGCTAAAACAGGAATTTGAAGCAATGACCAAAATGGAATCATCAGATATTATGGTTGATTGAATATTTGTTCAAAATAATTTGACATTGCAGTAATCCACTGTCATAAAGTTCAAAGATTACATGGAAAGTAATTTTATTATAACAATAATCAGACAAATTTTTTCAAACTAAATATTCAAGTTTTTTTGTTTTTTTGTCTACAGTGTTCTTCATCTTGAAGATGAGATTGACCTAACGACCCCCAAACCCAGCGTCCCTCGGAAGTCCGACTCCCTCAACAATAATAACTCTGGGGAAGTGGTCAACAACAACAACCACACCGTGTCCCGAGACAACCACCGTCGTACTTTCCTTGAGGGTATCTGGGGATGCCTACGTCCAGTCATCGGAATGATCAACATCTCGGCTGTAGCAGAGAAACCAGCAGGTTAGTACAATCATATTGTATGAGTTCGAGTCACTCCAAGATTAATGTATGTCGTCCAGTTACAGAGTTGTTAACAATTGACAATTCATAATCATGGACGTTAAATATAAATCTAAGAGACTGACTTCGGTCAGCTTGCGGCTTTGATAAGCCAATGATGGCTTCTTCGCGAGTTCCTGCTTGCAAGAGGATCTAAAATACATACAATACATACATATTGCCAATGGGGTGATAACAATGATGATGATTGGTGGGAATGGGCGCTTTAAATGATGCATCCACTACAAGGCAGCAGAAAGTGTTGGAAAAGGAAGGTGTGGGTTAAGTTATTGGTCTGCTAACCATGTACAGCATGAAGGGCTGACATTCTAATCTGCTTGGGATAAATATCTGAATTAAAATGAAATATTTTATACTGTGAGAAAGTAAGTTAGTTTGGCTCATTCTGGGCACTCTTTGAATTGGAGATGGTAAGAGAGGAGGGGGGGGGGGTTGTTTTTCTGGAGGGTGAAGTTTCGATCCTTAAAGAGCTATACCCCCCACTCCTATTACAGATGACTGGGAGGTACCGTTCGAAGCTATCCGCAACCTCCAGTGGCTCGGAAGCGGAGCTCAGGGTGCAGTCTTCCTGGGACAGTACCGGGGAGAACCGTTGGCAGTAAAGAAACTCAGAGAAGAGAAAGAGACGGATATCAAACATCTCAGGAAACTCAATCACCCAAATATTGTGAAAATCAAGTAAGTCTCTCATACTCAGTCAAACAAGAGTTTTTGGATCGAAATAAATCTGAACTATTGTAAAATGTGTACTTTGTTAAGCAGTTACAAGATTGTTATCAGTGCTATTTAGGTCAGAATCATGTAAAAACATGATTTGTGTTTCTAGACTGTGAGAGAAAGATTTTATAAAGTGAGCTTTGTGTGGTGGATTTGGACTGTTTGTTCCTTCTATTATATGTTTGTTCTTTTTACTTTATGTTTGTTTTTTCTATTATGAATATTACACATGCAAATTGATTTAATTCTTCCATGTTGGTGACACTGTTCAAAGTTATTGTCAAGGTTAAATCTTGCTGTTGTTCAATCTGGTCTGGGACAAAAGCACATTAAAACAAAGAAATACTTTACCTTTAAACTAACTGAAAGTCTGATGAAACAAATATCTTGAGACAATTATATTATTTAACCGTTCCGTTTTCGTTTTTTCTTCCTTAGGGGTGTTTGCAGGAAGGCACCATGTTTTTGTATCCTTATGGAGTACTGTCCATACGGTCAGTTGTATGAGGTCCTACGTGATGGTCGGGAGATCCCACCGTTTCTGATGGTGGAATGGAGTAAGCAAATTGCTCGCGGAATGGACTACCTGCACAGTCGAAAGATAATCCACAGAGACCTGAAATCACCAAAGTAAGACCTACAAAAGGAAAACTAGCAGTCTTTATATTTCCTTATTTTTATTTGTTGACATACTTTGTTGACATTTTGACTCTTCACATATGTGCACAACATGATTTACAAGCAGATCAATGGCCCAGAATCCCTCCAGGCTTACTTCTGATCTAGGACGGTGTATTAGCAAGTTACAGAACAATTTAGTATTTGATTTTAAAAAGTATATTTTTAAGGTTATACGTTAAAATGAATTTTGTTTATCATGAAACTTACCGACGTGTGTAACAATTTGGTCATTTTACATGAACATTCTGTTTTGTATATATATATATATTATTTTGTTATATTTTGTTATTTTTAATACCTTAGTCAATCCATTAAGATTGTGTATCAGGTACCTCATTCCTTGTTTTTTCGTGACTTTGTCCGACGATGTCAAGAGTGTTTTAACTGTGTTTTCTATTTTTGTAGCGTTCTTGTGTCGACGAATGACCTGCTCAAAATATCTGACTTTGGAACGAGCAAAGAGTGGAACGAGAAAAGTACTAAGATGTCCTTTGCTGGAACAGTCGCTTGGATGGCCCCCGAAGTCATCCGAAACGAACTCTGTTCAGAGAAAGTTGATGTCTGGTCGTTTGGGGTAGTTCTTTGGGAGCTGCTTACTGGAGAAATGCCGTACAAGGTGAGAGAATATAAATTCACATTTCATACTACATCTAAAAGACGGATTTTACTTAAAATTCACATTTGTCTAAAAGTGTCTTCTTAGTTCCATCTTGTTATGCTTTGAATAGAACTTGGTATGGTTATCAGTGACACATTATGAAAGGTTCAATGGCTTCTGGATGGTATGGGATGAGGTGAAACTTTTAAAAACTGTATAGTGTGGATGGAAGGTCACAGGTCACCAACGATAATCGAGGGGGAGGGGGGGGGCGAGGGAGGGGAGTGGTATTTGTGAGATGGAGAAGCAGAATAAGCCAGAAAGAAGGTCATCTATTAGTGTTTTGATTTGTATCAGGCTGTTGGTCAAAATCGGTAATATTTGTTTCAACCGCAATATAACAAATTCCATAGAAAATGGTTGAAATTCTTCTTTCAAAAGTGCCGAATATCACCAAGAGAAGCAGTTTATTTTATTTGCCAATCGGTTTTATCTTCGCCTGTACAAATTCTCTTCATTAATTGTGATGAAAAAGTATAACAATTTTTATCAATCTAATCAAATAAGGGATTTCTGGTAGATAGTACATTCACCTATCCGTTTGCACTTTTCTGACTTTGGAAATGAAATATGTGCTCGTTTTGCTTCAAAGTACACCAACCCTCTCAAGTTATTAATTGTTATTCCCCAAAATGTTTGTTAACTGTCGTAATTTTATTTGACTCTCAAACTACTATAAATAAATCTGCATGGCCTGTAGAAGGTCACAGAATCGAAAGGAACCTAAAAAAAAAAAATTATAAAAAAACCTAGCAATATAACTTAATTGTAAGTTCTTCATATTTTTGGGCTGAAAAGACAAGTGTTTTTTTTCCCCACTAAACTCATTTGCATACAATAGCAGAAAATGATGTTTACTAAAGAACACTCTCCTAACCATCGGTAACCATCAAAGCAACTATGAAGGTCAATTTATTTTGGCAAACCCAAGCTCTGTGAAAATGAAAGAGGGAAAAAAAGTAAAATCAATACTGTCTGGGACGGGAAGAGGTGTGATACCTCTTTGTATTTTATTGATGGAAATTGCATGATGAAGAAAACAATGCACTTTTAAAATTGAAAGAGAAAGAATAGGTCATTGTCACGGTCTTCATCCCCATCATCATCGGTAAACTTGTAAAGGATTGTTCAAATTTAGGGCAAAGCACTTTAGGAAGAAAAAATATTGCTTGCTTTGTTAAGTGGGCTTATCTGTAAACATACTTACTTGGCTCTCTGTCAGTTCAAAGGGATTATATTGGCCAAACGAAGGACAATTAATGAGATTGGTTTTAACCTCAGAGGGGTCAAACTCTGGTGGTGGAAGTACATTCAACTGGGCACAGTTTATAATTATCCAAAGTTTTTACGATAATCCTGGCTCAATAGAAATAGCACAGGACATTTTAAGCAACTTAAGGTCAGATTGGCTCTTGGATGACCTCAGATTTATTTGTCCACGGGTGGTTATTACTACACAGAAAATGACTTTTACATAAATAATTTTGGACAGAGAGCTGCAATGCTCTTTTTGGGGGCCAGGGGTGGGGAGGAGGGGGTTGAAGGAGAATAGACGAAATAGTAACATACATGTGAGAGATATGCACATTAAATGAACATTCACATACACATTAGAGATATACACATTAAAAGAACATTCACATACATGTTAGAGATATACACATTAAAAGAACACTCAAATACAAGTTAGAGATATACACATTAAAAGAACATTCACATACACCTTAGAGATATACACATTCAAACAACATTCACATACATGTGAGAGATATACACATTCAAACAAAACTCACTTTCATGTTAGAGATATACACATTCAAACAACACTCAAATACATGTTAGAGATATACACATTCAAAGAACATTCACATACATGTTAGAGATATACATATTCAAACAACACTCACATACATTTACACATTCAAACAAAACTCACATACACCTTATAGATATACACATTCAAACAACACTCACATACATATACACATTCAAACAAAACTCACATACATGTTAGAGATATACACATTCAAAGAACATTCACATACATGTTAGAGATATACACATTCAAACAACACTCACATACACCTTATAGATATACACATTCAATGAACACTCAATATTGATACACTTAACTGTAACTTGTATTATGTACAGTAAACACATAACAAAGATACAGGCTCAATAATCTGTGGCGAGCTATCATAATGAAATTCCAGCTAACTCTTTTGTTTTATATCAGTCCCTCTCTGGTATTGATCCACTTCGCTATTGATTTTATGATGCTGTTCCGTGATTGGGTGAACTGAGGTATTATTTTAATGGTTGAAGTGACAAAAAGGTATACAATTCCTGGCAACAGAGGTCAGAGTCCCCATGAGATATGGTAGTAGAATATATTTAGAGTGGGAATCAATTTGAGAAACGCTGTAGAAATACTTTGAAAATACTTATTCTCATCTCAGGAGTATTAAACAACAACCTAAATTTGAGCAGAAACCAAAAACGTAAGGTTGTCAGTCAGAATAGTTAAAAAAAAAGGAAGTGGAACCACTTGTAAAGCCGAGTAAAAGGTAA
>JXUT01144961.1:0-13418 GCA_000934455.1 Apostichopus parvimensis
CTGTTAGTGAAATTCCTGGCCCCTCCCTCTCCCTTTTGTAGTGACCTCATTTTTAAATGAAATTAGTATGCATTTTTTCTGGTTTACTCTTAGTATCTTTAGGTTTATTATAGGATACTTAAAAGAATAACAACAAGACATCCCTACTGTCAATTGTATCTCATCTATCTCTAAACAAACACTTTCAGTTTGTCAGAGATTGTTTCATGTGGAAAATAAATGGAACAATTTGAAATATCAAAGAACAAAAATTCTCTGCAAAAACGTGTCAAAGGGATAAAAGAGCTGTAAGTTCTTTGTTCACTTGACCACCCCCCCCCCAGGGGTTTAGGCAGCCGGCCGGCTTTTGCATGGTCAATATTATTATTTTTTTTTGTTTTTCCCTAATTTTACCAATCAAATTGACTCACTAAACAGCTTGCATTTTACCCGCCGATACCTCAAAATGCAAAGTTTCTTAGGGGTCCTTGCCCTTTAACCCCCACAGTGGGCCCTAAGGCGGGCCGCTTGACTCTAACCTTGAGGGGCAATCGCTTTGGGATTGCAATGATGTCTTTGGCATCATTTTGCCCAAAAAAATTAGGACACTACATTAAAAGTTTGGACACCTACAACAACCAGTTCTGCCTCAACCCTTGCCCCCCCCCCCACCTCCCCCCATTTCTTTTACTAATGTTAAAACTATTTTACAGAGTCTGGTCCACAACTACATTGTAATTATATATTAACACTTACAATCAGTACCATCTTAATTGCTACTTTGCAAGTATACAGTACCTTTTCTTAATTTTGCAGCAACGAACAGCTGGACAAATTTTAACAAGTTTGAAAGAGCACCCAGATGCCTGGACCAAGGTTGATACAATCTTGGAGTTTTCAAGTAATGAACAGACCAAGGTACAGTATGTTACTGTAGGCTGATGGATTTATCGTTGGTAACTCACCCACTGCCATTATGTGTCATCTAGTTATTAGACTTGTATGAACATATGTATAACAGATTGTCAATTGCGTGTCAACAGGTTAGAATGATGTGTAACATTCTAGATGAACTTACCAGAAGTGTTTTCTAAGTATCCTGTTGAAGTTAGATTGAAAGATTTTTCAAATTTTGAGGTAGAATATATTGAATGGAAGTTATTGAAAAAGAAACAAAGAGATGTGAATATAGTATGGCTGTAGCAGTTGTGCATACATCATTCTTGTCACCTTATCGTTACATTATTACTTGTGCGTAACAGTTTGGTACAACAGTAAACTTTGAGTGGAGTAAAAAGTGTAAGATGTGGACATTGTAATTAATGCAAGAATGGTAAGTTCCACTCTTGCATATACAGTATGAATAACTTTGAACTATGGATAATTTTCTTAGCGTGCAGGAATTTTTCATCCAGTATTGTCTCTCATTTTACTGCTCTGCAAAATTATCAACTTGCTATATACAAGTCCAAAGATTTAAAGCAGCTTTTTTTGAAACAGGAATCATTGTATTTTATAAAGGACAAAACTCAGGGCCTTTTTAAAGCTGTTACACAAACTGTGACGCTAAATCATTACCTGGGTCCAACATGGGTACGATTGAGTGATGAGGACTTAATGCAATGTATTCATTTGCTGTAAAGTTACAGCACATTTACACTTGCAACCTGCATGTTTAATTGCAGACTTATTTCTGAACATTATACAAAGCAGTGCACAATTCTTAAGAGACAGTATCATCCATTACAAAGGTTAATAGTTCAATCAGTGCAGTTCAGGCTAAGATTTGTTTTTCTAAGTACTGCAGATGGTCACGGTGACGGTGTACTCAGTAATAACCTATATATAGCTGTAGGTTTTCTAAGTTTTACTTCCAATATAAACTTGTTGCATGTCTGATAACTTGGATTTCAAAATCTTACCATTTTGATTCCTTGCCAGACCCAAAGGAATCTATGCAATGGTGATGATGTGTGTGTGTGTGTATGTATGTGATACTTGCTTGTTAACAGTTACTCAAAACATTAATGAAAGATCAACTTCTTACTTGGTACAGTATGTGGATCTGTCTTATGGAGTACAAGAAGCATATCACTTTTATTGAAGCTCAATGGTCATTGGTGTCAACAGAGGTGAAAGTCTGAAAACTTTGTGAACAAGAATAACTCAAAAATTACATCATTGTAGACTTCTTCTTTCTGGATATTGAAACATTTGGGTTTAAAATTCCTATACTGTAAATTTCTTACCAGTGAATGACATTGTTGATGCCCACAAGAGATTGCTACAAACCTTTTCTGGTGCTCACTTCATTCTTAGACAATCTTAACTCACTTGCTCTACATTAGTCAGATAGTTATTTTGAATTTTGAGCAAATTCTATAACAAGAAATCACACAGCTAACTGGCTTTCTGTTTGTTTCTTTTGATATCTCCTTTTCTTACTCATGTAGTATTATGGATTACAAATTCTGGAAAACGTAATCAAGAGTAGGTGGAAGGTTTTGCCCAGGAATCAGTGTGAAGGTATCAAGAAGTACACTGTTGGTTTGATCATAAAAATATCATCAGATTCCAGTAACAGCAATGTAAGTACCATGGTTTTGTATTCTTTGAAAATTATATATATTTTTTATGTTTTAAACCTGTTTTGACTTTTTTTATGCCCTACTGTTAGTTGGATGTTGAGGTAGATTGTGCTATGCTTCTCTTCTATAAGCACTTGACCTTCTCCAAACCTATGAATTACTTTGATGACACAGTATCAGTAATGTTCTAGATCAAATTTTCTCTAAGCAACATTTTGAGATAACTTTGATAGTGCAACTCATTTTGAAATGTATGTCAAAAGCATAAATAAGAGAATTATTAATGTGGTAATTTTATGAGAAATACAAACCCTTAAACTGATGAAGTATTACCACTAAATATTTCTAGTCTTTGACAATGTAAATACAGTGCTATGACGATTCAGTCGTAATTCCTCTATTCCTTGTGTTATTTTTGCTGTTCTAATTGAATGTTGTGGTACACCAAGTCTGAAGTTTTGATATCTTTTCTGTAAAGACTTTCTATCACTGACACCTTTCTTGTTTCACATTGCTTTTACTCTTCTTTTTTTACCATAGAAGAAGATGAAAGTGTACCTTGGTAAACTGAATATGATTCTCGTCCAGATTCTTAAACATGAGTGGCCTAAGAACTGGCCCACATTTATCAGCGATATCGTTGGGGCAAGCAAAACAAGTGAGACGCTTTGTTCGAACAATTTGACCATTCTGAAACTGTTAAGGTAAAGTTACCCATCTATTCTTCTGATTATATTCCAAGTTAACTACATTAAAGGTTCAAAATATCATTTTGCGTCCTGTACCACGTTTCTGTACCATGATCTGAAAAATAAGATTCTTGACTTCTTTAATCTGATATGGTGATTGAATTCATTAGATCTGTTGTCAGTGAATCTCCGGCAGCAACACTATTATCTTAGACTGTGAAGTTAGACCTCCCAAATGCTGTTGCCTATTTGTCTGCAATTGTATCTCCCTCACTCGAACTGTGTGGTAACTCTACACGTGTACTTCAGCAACCTCATTCCTTTCTACGATTGTTATTTCTTACAGTGAAGAGGTGTTTGATTTCTCCAGTGGCCAGATGACACAGGCTAAGGCAAAACATCTGAAAGACAGCATGTGCAATGAGTTTTCACAGGTCTTCACACTTTGTCAATTTGTAATGGTAAGGACTCTCCCTTCTGTTTGTTCAGTATATATTTATATGAAAAAACAAATATGATTTTATATATTGTGTTGTTTGTCCCCATCCAAGAGTTCTTATGTGGTATTATAGAGGGAGTCAGACTAACAGTAAACAGTTGTGACTTAACATGTCTGACTTGTGTTTACCTGTTATGAGCTGTTTGGAACAGACTTAAGTGCCATTGCTAAGTAGATAACCTCTGATGTTGAAGAGTAGAGTAAAGAGTGCTTGAGTAACATATCGATGTGCACTTCTCACATTTCCTTGGTCGTTAAATTCATATCTGGCTGTTATTTTTATTGGTATTTCTGACAGAGCTGTTATTGTGCAATCTTCTTGTTGTGTGTGTTGGTGTCGATTTGGATAACTCTTAGGCAGTTCTACCGTAGGAGCCATTGGTATTCCTCTAGAAAATTGCACTGCCCTTGTGTTAAAAAAGGAAGACAATGTAGAGAGGTGATCATATGAAATAGGACACAAAAAGATACTGTACAAATAACTCAAATCTGTATAGGAATTCCATTCACAATGCAGGAAAGGTCAAATGAAGAGTGGTGCACAATAGAATTTTGTGATTCTTTTCTCTGTTTCTGAGCTTGTGTCATTATAGTCTCTTCTGTGAAAAAGCATTACCCAAACAAGGATAATCAACCAACTTTATTTCCTATCTTGGCAGTATGGATGCTTATCAGGAATGCTAGCCAAAATTGTTTTTTTTTATGTAGACTTTTGCTGTTACCTGAGTCAATTAAGTAAGACCTTTACAGTTCGTTGTGTTTTGAGATGATAGGCCTAAGGTACATCCTCCTAGGTGGAACAGGTCTGATCATTTTTCACTTGTTCTACAACTTACCTTTAAAGGTTGACTTTTGCACAATTTTTAATCTAGATATGTGAGTTGAGGTCCAAGAAAAAAAGAAAAGCAATACTGCTAGAGTAGCTACGTTTTATGGCTATCTATCTGAGTTTTCAAAATATTTACCAAATATGCTAAAGCTCTGGAAAGCTCTGATCTTAGACTGTAGTGATGATGCCCTCTGCTCCGCAGTGCCGGTCTACATGTTAATCCGTTGTATCAAAAATTCTAAAAACTAGGTCAAAACATGTCTCGTTAACTTCATATGAAGAATAGAGTAGTGACATTGGATGACATTCAACACCATTTTGCTATGAATAAACATTTATAGCAAATTATGTACTTTGATGATGTAGCGGGAGTGACAGCCTAATTTGCTGTTATGTAATCCCGTTGTTTTCACAATCTTTGTTTAAAGGTCACTGAACACAGGTTTGTGGCCCTAAGGCAATTTTAATTGTTATTGTCAACCTTGAAAAGAGGAACGTCACATTATTCAAATGATCTATGTGGGCTTGTAATTAAGGGCTAAAATAAGAAATTTGATGAGTGCAACACTCCATGTTATAGTTTGCACATATTTAATGAGTTTCCCAGATTTATCAAAACTTCAAATATGTATATCTTGGAAACGAAAATAGTTTTCCAAAAAATTTCAACAGATTTTGAATGAGATTACACACATAGCAAACGTACTGAATATGGGGCAAATGGGCTAGGTGTCCCTAGTAATTTAAGGTCTACTACATGTCATTCAGCATTAAATTTGTGCCTAAAGTTAATGCTGGAGACAGCTTGTTGCTCAATTTCATTTCTTTTCTTCACCACAGGACAACTCTCAGAATGCAGCATTAATGCAAACATGTCTGGAGACATTGCTGAGGTTTTTGAACTGGATCCCTCTTGGTTACATCTTTGAGACAAAATTAATCAGTACGCTCATTTACAAGGTAAGATCTGTTGTTTTGTGTGTTTTACAATCCCAGGCTGACAGAGCAGTTCAGCATAAATTTACAAATTATAAAGTTATAAAAATGCTTGAAATCGTTTCTTTCAGATTGCCCTTGCAAATTTGTTAAAAATCTAAGGTTCATATCTTCCTGAAGAAGGGAAAGGAAACTTTTAACAAAGGAGAAAAGTTTCTTTTGGGACTGCTGCAAGCTTAAACAAACTTTTCGATGAGAAAGAAAATCTAAATTATAATTGAATGTGTCAAAAAATGGCTGGCAAACTTTTCATATCTTTAAAGAGGGTTATATTTTGTTATACCTAGTTTGAGTTCATTCATCTGTTCAAGACATTATGAAGGATGAACTAGATTACTATATATGTGGAATCCATGTTTGAATGCCTATCTTTGATATTTCACTTCGTCCAAACTTTGGTTTCACAATTCTCTTGTTATTTTTGCTTTCTCCCCTGTCAATTCAACAGTTTTTGAATGTACCCATGTTCAGGAATGTGACGTTAAAGTGTTTAACTGAAATTGCTGGTGTGAATGTCACGCAGTATGATCAACAGTTTGTACTTCTCTTTACCCTGGCTATGGTGCAACTGAAACAGGTCAGTAGTTTTTTTTATTTAAGTGTTGTAAAAAGATACTTTGGTGACACCAGTATTGAATATGATTTGAATAGCATCCATTGCTTCTAAATGCTAATTATAATTCACAGAAGTTTGTTTATTGCGGCAGTTCTTCAGTTACAGCACTTGTGACGTAGGAGACCAGAATTTTGCACAGGGTGTACAACTTGAATCTCCACAAGGGTATCGGTGTAAAAGCAGTAGTACATTGTCATTCCTTCTTTTATACCTTCTACCTTGAATGTGAAATATTTAATTACATCAGAATCATTTGTGGATACTTGCCCCTCTTCCCCCCCCCCCCCCCCACAAAAAAAGGGCTAATAAAATGCAAAAGTGTCTTTCCTGTGTAATGAATTGTAAAAAAAATTAAAATTTGCAACCAGTATCAGTCAGTGTAAACAGCAGCAGTACTGTACAGTGTGTTTCCATCCTTGATGACATTATAACCTTACTAGAGCTATATACTAGAACTAACTTAGTATCTATTTCCTTTCAGATGTTACCCATTGAGACAAACATTAAGGAAGCTTATGCTAATGGAAGTGACGATGAGCAGAACTTCATCCAGAACCTGAGCTTGTTCCTCTACACATTTTTCAAAGAACATGTCCAACAGATCGAGAAGAAACAAGAACTGAATGACATACTGTTGGAGGTATACAATCATCTATGTTTGTATTTTGTGAAGCCTTAGTTGCATTATGAATCAGTTTACAATAGTGTAGAAGTTGTTTGAATATCTCTGTATGTCAGTTTCAAAAGTGATGATTAAAACAGGATGTTTTGCACGTTTCACACCTTTCTCTGTTGCCAAGCACTACTTGAATGTTAGAAAGATTCTGTATCACTGCATATATACCAGAGCTGAAGTACTCAAGTCTAGTTTAATATGGACTCTGACTTGACTTAGCTTTGGAATGCATTGGACTCTGATTTGGCACGGATTTACACCAAGTGGACTTGGACTCGGCCCAGACAGAAGATGATTGGCCATCTTCGAGAGCTCTGATATATCCTGAGTAGTCTCTGTCTGACTGTTCAATATAATTCTTGATACATTTCTGGAATTGCTGCCAATTGGTGTGAACCCTCAATGATTTGGAACAGTTATTTCTCTCTTCATGCTCTGTTGATGGTAGATGACACAGTGATGATAAGTCTTATAAAAGAAAGAACTACTCGCTGTCTTTGGTGAAAAGTTAGGTTGTGTGTATAACCTCTCTTGGCGCTGCTTGTCTGAGCAGTTTACTTTGCTTAAATGTACACTGCTGTTACCTCTTTAAAGTAATACAGAGTCAAGGAATTACACATAATAGAGACTAGTTTTGGTTGTATGTCATAAGTAATTTTCAGATTATAAACATTCAATTTTTCAATGTCTCCTGTTTCAGGCGCATCATTATTTGTTGCTGATCTCTGAGGTGGAGGAAACTGAAATATTTAAGATTTGTTTAGAGTACTGGAATATTCTGGCATCAGAATTATACAGGGAGAGTCCGTTCCCGTCGTCTACCACATCACCTTTGCTATTGGGGAACTCACAGCCAGAGATACCACCTAGGAGACAGATTTACCTCAATATTTTATCCAGAGTAAGTACCCATTTATCTTCATGTCTTTCGGTTACACTTGCATAATCTTTCTTTTTTTGTCCTTTTTTCTTTCGTGGTTATATTTGCTAAGGATTTCCTAAAGAATGACATTAGGCAAACTCTTAGTCCCCCCATGATACTGTCCAAGCAAAAAGAACAAAAAATAAATGAGTTAATGTAATGTTTGTGTAACTTATTCAAGATATTCACCTTTAAAATGTGCTTCTGAATGCTTGTTTATGGATAGATCGATGGATGACATCAGCTCTTCGGTGCTGGCATTACTGTTAATGATAATCTATTCTTTCTTAAATTGTAAGAACCAGACCAAAACATGTTCTTTGTACTCCCTATTCAACAACAGAGCATCCTTTGATCAAATTAAAGGTATATGTCCTAGTCCAATTTATAGCACATTATAAACTTGTCATTTGAGACCCAAAAATTCTCTTGTTTTCCCTTTGAGTTTTGTGTTGCATCCCGGAATTTTATCTACTGGTCTGTGTATTAGACTGCAAGGCTTAGTCACTTTAGCTGATGAACCCTGTCATTTCTGAAAATTAAATGTTGTTTAGAAATAAAGTTATTCCAAATTCAGCACTAATACCACCAGGGTTGGGCTAAACTTACACAACATAAGCAATCCCAGATGAGGCTTTATTAAAAAAAAAAAAATGGTTGTTGTATAAGTTTCATTTTACTATTTCACTTTTGTATGGTTGGTGTGCATGTAATACCATGCCCTTTTTTTTCTAAGTGTTGCTGATTTTGGTTTTTGATCAAAGGTGAGGAGAATCATGATATCTAGGATGGCCAAACCTGAAGAAGTCTTAGTGGTGGAGAATGAACAGGGCGAGGTTGTCAGGGAATTTATGAAAGATACAGACTCCATCAACATGTACAAAAATATGAGGGAAACACTTGGTAAGAGCCTGCACATGCCAACACACCAATTGTTTTTTCAACAGGTTGTTTTCATCGTTTCTTTCTTGTGTCTGTGACCTCTACGCACATGGCAAGTCTGGAAAACCTAACACATATACAAAGAAAAAGTCTTTGTAAAAAGATGTGGTTTTGGTTACAACATAGTTTCTTGTCAGTTGTAGACTTTGGAAACTTGAGTATGGTAATAGCTATTGTTGTTTATTTTAACCAACTCGATCTTCTTGAGCAATGGAAATATTGTTAATTCTGATGAAACTTTCTCTTCCTTTTACCTACATTCTCATCATTTATGTTTTAAAGAATATATTGTTTGATATTGACTTATTAGCTTGTTGGAATTATCAGTAAACCTTTTGAATATTTCTTTTTTCTGTCCAGTTTATCTCACTCATTTGGATTATGCTGATACTGAGCAAATCATGACAGAAAAACTTCAATTGCAAGTGAATGGACAAGAATGGTCGTGGAAGAATTTGAATACAGTAAGAAATGAAACACATACTGAATATACACTTCGCGAGTATGATTGTGGTATGATTAAGTAAGACCTTGTGATATTAATTACCCTTCTCAGAGAGGTTGGTACATGACATTGAATGTTGATAGGTGTGAAAAGGGCAACAAAGTAGATTTTGTTGCAAAGTCTGCAGATGGTAGACTGGATTGTTCGCTCGAGTCTAGGCCTTTGGCTACTTCAAAAAGCAACTTTAAAGAAACTTCAGTGTACAGTGCAGTTATTAATGGAAACAGCATTGAACTTTGTGATGGAATTTTTGACAGGATTGCAGGATCAAACATATACCATCCATGTTCCATTGTAAGTCACATTTGAAGATGTAAGAAATATAAATGCACTTATCACAACAGGATATAAACAATGCTGAAATTCTAGCTTCAAAACACCTTTGTTTCCTGTCTTGCATAAATATTCATGCAATTAGGGGTAAAAATAAACAGGGTGTAAAATATTCTTGCCTGTTGACGTATCTCATGGATAGGATACGTGGTATCACTTGCACATTTGAACAAAGATACCTAGTATTTTCAGTTTTATAAGAAAGAAGAGAATTTGTTAGCTTCAAATTTCCATCTTTTGAACTGCTTACTGTGATTTGAGATCATTTGGGGTTTTATTGTATGGAACATGAATAAATTTGACTGTTGTATCTTTTAAATCTCAAGCTTTGTTGGGCGATTGGTTCCATCAGCGGAGCCATGCATGAAGAAGATGAGAAGAGATTCCTGGTTACAGTTATCAAGGAACTTTTAGGGCTCTGTGAGCAGAAGAGAGGCAAGGATAACAAGGCCATCATTGCTTCTAATATCATGTACGTCGTCGGGCAGTACCCACGCTTCTTGAGAGCTCATTGGAAATTCTTGAAGACTGTTGTCAACAAACTCTTTGAGTTCATGCACGGTAAGTAACATTTACAACCCATCATTCCTAATGATAGCTTAGTAAAACTGCTATGTAACTCTTGGGGAAACTGTTTCCCTACAACAATTAATTTGAACAAGAAATTTTTAGAAGTATCAGCAAAGAAGCTGTTATTTTTGAGATGTAATTTTTTTTATCAATATATTTTTTTTCTCCAGAAACACATGATGGTGTGCAGGACATGGCATGTGATACATTCATTAAAATTGCCCAAAAGTGCAGAAGGCATTTTGTGCAAGTTCAAGTTGGTGAGGTGATGCCATTCATTGAGGAGATTCTCAACAGCATCAACACAATCATTTGTGATTTACAGCCCCAGCAGGTAAGTCGAACACATGGGTTACCTACCATTGTAGGTTTGTTCATTTTACATGTGTATAAAAAGAAACTATCCAGGTTTTAAATATTAAATTTGGTGAGTTTTGGCTTCTTAACAGTGGAAATTGGCAAATTAAATTACGTTGATGGCTTGCAGTACTGCTGCAAAAAGACATATTTGAGATCGGTTTTGTCAAGAATGTGAACAATATTTGTGTTGACAATGCCATTGGCTTTCTCCCTACTGGAGAATAAGTCACATGACAAATGTTGCAACTGATAGCTAACCCTGATACGATTGTGTTTCTTACTTCATTCAGGTTCCTTACACAACACATAAATTGCAAACTTTTGCAACTTGACCGTGGAAACTGATAGCACTAGCTCCCATATTGTGATATATTTCTTTATAATACTTATGGGTATCTGGTAATTTCTGGTCTGTGAACTTTTAGAGACATTTCCTTTTTCAACCCTTTCCTTCACTCTTACAGGTGCACACGTTCTACGAGGCTGTGGGATACATGATCAGTTCGCAGACGGACAGCATCGTTCAAGAGCACTTGATAGAAAAGTACATGCTACTTCCAAACCAGGTTTGGGATCATATCATCCAGGAAGCAACTAAGGTAAACTACCCTTTTCTGAATGATATCGAATTTATTGTAAGTTAGATATTAGGATATTTCATCTTTCAGATATCCTCCAGCATTGATTTGAAATTGATTATGTAAAATACTGAAACAAGCAAACCAAAATCATTTGCAGATGACTTACCATTTTTTAATTGTCTTTGGGCCTGGATTACAATTTCTTGAAATATTGGAAACATATAGCTGTAATGTCTGGAAGATTGACAATGTCTTAAAAGTTCAGTTCCTGGAAAGGTGGGGAGGGGAAAGGTGAGAGGGGGCAAATAGAAATGAATTCAATTTAATCAAGATGTAAAGATTTGCATGAAAAGTTTGTTTACTGTATGCCTGTGATTCATACATGAAAAGTTGTGATAAATAATGTCTATGTCTATTCCTTTTACTTTCAAAGAATGTGGATAAGCTGAGGGAAGAGGAATTAGTCAAACAACTTGGAAGCATTTTGAAGACCAATGTCAGAGCTTGTAAAGCAGTTGGTCATCCCTTTGTTGTTCAGGTATTGTTCAAGAATATCCTTTTGTAATATAATCTACTGTTCCCTTGTGTCACTCTGGCTTCTAGTGAGGCTTCTTTGACTAAATAAAAGTCATTGCTTGGGTACAGGATCCATACATGAATATGACAGAAATTTTGTGTCAGGTGTTACCCTGGGTTTCTGCCATTCTTAATGGGAATCTCACATTGTTGTAGGTATATTATTTGTGAAAGTCACTATGTGTGGGAATGACCTATTAAGTTTCTTTATTAAATTTACTACACTTAAGTAAAGCCTACAAGTAGCAACCTAGCATTGCCTTATGCAACACTATGTGTCACTCAACAGCTGTTGGTGGTTTGTATGTTCCCTATGTTACTGGACTTACTGATTGATTGTAACGAAGTCTTGAATCCAGTGAAGACATTTTGTCCTTTGGTATTAAGATTCTTCTGTATAGGGCTTTCTCTCTTACTATATGTAAACATGGGATGTATTTCTCTCACTGAGTTGAAATGATGAAGTCTGCTAGACTTATTTTGCAAACGGGCTGGTTGTGAGCTGATCTTACAGCCAGCGAGCTTCATCTGAATGTATATTTAATTTAAGTTAGCCTTCATTGTGTAATTTTCTTCCCATCATTTCTTTCTTTTTAGCTCGGTAAGATATATCTGGATATGTTGAATGTTTACAAATGCATGAGTGAAAACATCTCTGCAGCTATTGCTGCTAACGGCGAGTCTGTGACGAAACAACCTCTGATTCGAAGCATGAGGACGGTGAAGAAAGAAACCTTGAAGCTCATCTCTGGCTGGGTTAGCATGTCGACAGACCCACAGATGGTAAGGGAGATTTAAGAAATTAAACAAAAGTCATTTATCAAACAGAGGTTGAATAGCCTGATGTATTGGCTGCTGTGGGTTAGTATGCCATATGAGAGCTTACTTATCCCCCCCCCCCCAACCCACCAGCATGATTCTAATAAGAGTATATTAAAACAGCCCTAGCCAAACTGTATTTGCGTAAGTTTGTGAGATTGTGTTATTTTGCACTTGACATTTGAAACCATTTCTGCCTTAGCTATTCCCCTTACTTAGGATTATCTGACAAATGTAATAGATGGCAAAGCAAAATACATGGTGTACTTTTGTGTATTAATTTAAGTGCTGTGTTCTACGGTTAGATTCATGTCTTCTTTTTGAGAAACGTTTCTTTTTAAAGTAAAATGGCCACTGTGTGTTCCTTTTTTATAACATTCTGCTAGAGAGAACTTAGTGCTATGTGTTTTGTGGACACAGGATTCCAAGTTAAGCTGTTACAACAGCACATTAAGTTACATGTATTTATCTTTTCAGGTACTTAAAAATTTCATTCCACCTCTCTTGGAAGCTGTCCTGATAGACTACAGGTCCAATTTGCCAGCAGCCAGGGAACCAGAAGTGTTGAGTACAATGGCTACGATAGTCAATAAGTTGGAGGTAAGTGCAATAGTACCAGAGAGCATGAAATTTGGCTGGAACAACAAACTTATCACATGATGTGAAACAGCCTCATAAAATCTCAAGTAGGAACAAGTACATGTACTTTGTGGTATAATTGCAGGTGTCATCTTTTTATGTTCAAACATTGTAGTTTAGCTGTTTCAGTCTATATTTGATGTTTTACTGAAGATGTTCTAGTGTGTGTGTGTGTGTATAGGACTGTGTGTACGTGATGTCACTACAGGGTTATTGGCAATTTGGTAGAACTTAATACTTATCAAGTTCATACTCTTTGATAAACAAACAAGTTTCAGAGGAAAGTCAAAAGTCATGTT
>KN897625.1:5348-18194 GCA_000934455.1 Apostichopus parvimensis
CCTTCTCTGTAGAATAGGATGAACCCACAGGGATCTTCTCCTCTTTGATTTCACACGCCTATACAGTAGTCCCAAACAAACTAACTCAACTTCGTTTAGGCTCTCTAACAGATCAACTTCTACGTCTGGATTTATCGATGACATAATGGTAAGTGATTTAGGCAGTGTATAGTTATTACATATAAATGCTCTACGATCACATTACAAAATATCTCCCGCGCGCGCCACAAAAACATCGCTGAGCGATAAAAACATCGCCCGCCGGTGTGAAAGGTCCTGCCACTTTTTTATCGCGTCACGTCGCGTCGCGTCGCGTCGCGCCCGGTGTGAAAACGCCTTTAGTCTTGATCAACTGCTCAAAACTGTTGGTCAACCTGAAATTTGTCATGTGAAACAAACAGACATGATTCATCACATGGGGTTATGGTGTACATCAAACACCAGCCAGATTTGACCTGTTTTTCAGGATGATAAAGTCACAGTTTACACCCCGCAGTATAGCTGTGTTTGTCTAGTACACAAGATTTTAATCATCTGCTTTGCGATTTTTTTTTGTGTCAGTATTGTGAGACAAATTTGCTTTTTGGGCAACCTTAAAACTAATCCAGCTTGCCCAGGGGACAACTAGGAAAGTAACTTGTATCCTTCACTTTGTGTAATTCTTAATAACACCATCCTTTTTTGAGTGTTCCTTTCTACTGAATGACTGTGCAAATTGAACTCTACCAGAGATATAAATGGAACATTATGGCATATAGTGGCATTAAGCACTTAGATCCATTGAAGATGTGGAAGGGACAGCAGTGGTAGAGAGAGCTCTTTGTTTCCCTAGTTTAAAATGTTGCATTTTGGTATTGTAGTCTGATGATTCAGAATGACACATGAACCTTTTTTAGGGAAAGACCCTTTTTTTTTGGGAAAAATGGTTGCATCAGGAATTGATTTTGGGCATAAAACAATAAAGATTTGCCACTGAAACAAAGCGATATATATTTTGTATATATGGGACACACAACCTTTGGAATGCTCATACAAATGATTTTAATATTTACCTACATACAGTAGATATCCTGAAATGAATGGATCCGTTTAAGCTATTAGTGTTCATCCAAGTGCATGGTCAAGAGTGTCACAAATATTACTTCCCAACGCAAGATGTTCTAACAAGTGCTAACTTAAACTAAATGTACTGGAGAATGAAGATCATTGCCCGAAAGTAATTCGTCCAGTGGGGTAAAAATTACATGTGATAGCACACGCTTTCTACTTGTCCCCTTTCATTCACTCTTGTGTTAAGTCTGATAAGTCTTACAGTCTCTGCTTTAATGTAGCATCGTTATCATCTACCAGGCCTATCTAGACTGAAACTGTTCTGATTCATGTGCACAAGATGGGCGAATGAATGCACAAACATTAATATTACCAGAGTTTACAGCATACTGATATACACAGTTCTGACACTGGTTTTACAGTACTCATTGCATGTATTCAAACTGCAGTAGCTGTGACCTTAGTAACCTCAGTTGATTAAAATCAGTGTATATAAGTGATGGGCCTGTATGGCCCCTTGGTGAGTTCAGGGTTGGTGATGCTACATGTTAGACCTATCACAGGTTGAGAGTGCATGTTGGTTGACAACACCTCTACGATCTTTGTGGCAAGTATAGTTCCATAAATTTGCCATAATTTGCCTCTAGAAGCATTTTCCCAAACTTATTAATTAAATCAACAACTCTCTTCTTAAGTCTGAACATTTCAAAAACTTTATATCCATGATTTTATGCATGACTATTCCGGAACATGAAAGTGTCTGTTTCCATCTAGTCATGTTCACCAAACCTGCCGTATGTTGAAAAGCAATTTTCAAAAATTTCAAAATGTGTAACATTCATTAAAATGCATAAGTTTCTAGTTTATTCTAAACATGGATAAGATTATCTAGTTAAAACTAATGACCTACTCGATGCAAATTTTGCTATGAGAGTCGTAGTATTGAACAGCATTGAAAATTTTAAGAAAGCCAACTGTAAAAAAGGTCGTTCTGCAAAGAATAGCTAGTACTGTAAAATACCTTAGATATGGAACTGAACAATACAGGTCACTGTGAATACTGTACATATTGCATGTTGGTGTTTGGCAATTTTGTAATGGTTGACTGATACTGCTACACAATTCATGACTGTGCATCATATCCACAGTTGGTTTTTATCAATGGGCCTGATCAGAGGTCATTGTGATGTCACTAAACCCAGCATGTATGATTTAGTGATACCAGATTTTTCAATTGTATCAGTGGTTCACACACTTAAATAGGGCTTGTAGATTACATCAACAGATATCTTTGTTATTCATCTCAATCCTATGTAAATGAAAGAACTTGTCCTGTGTGTTTATACTGATAAAGTAAGGTTTGCTCAGACCTTTGAGTATATCTCATGATGGAAAGGCCTTTAACTTTCTAGTGTTTTTGCCCTGTTATCAAATTTCTTCCTACGAAATCAGTATATATAGCTAAACTATTGTTGCATTCTTGGTGTTACACATGTATGTAAACTATATCCAACAAGCTGTGTACCAATCTCTTGGTTCTGAAATGGTTCCCTAAAATTGTACAGTGTACAGTACATGTAGTGCTTAGCATTACATTGAAGCCACTTCAGTGCAAATTTACAGAACAACATGGTTAGCCTTTAGCTCCCTTGAAACTTTGCTAAGCTGCTGTTACAGTGAATAGTTGAATACACACTTTGTATAAATGCTTTGTAAATTTCGAAATGTTAACGGTCATGCATAGAGGACGGATACGTAGGACTGTCATAAGAAGTTTGTAATCTCTGTTAAGTGATCATAATTATTCCCGTTGAAGCACCACTGTGGCATGCCGTTATGTCAGAGTGGGTAAGAAAGTGTGTGTGTCGAGTGGGGTCTAAGAGGGTTAAATGTCCACACAATGAAAGAAGTATTACAAACAAAAAAACTTTGCTGCAAATACTGGATAGTTCATGGAACCAGTTCGAACTGACAAAAGTACAATCAGATGACAGAGTTAAAGGAGCAGCAAGGGATAAGAATGAGGACCATACCTGTAGCCAGGCCGGGTAGATGGGGGCCTTACCTAGTTGCCCACCATGCCTGCAGACTAATGTGTCCCCCCATCCCCATCTGTGCCACCATCACATAAAAAACCTTCACCACAAGTTACAGGACACAGTCACACAGTTCTTGTGCCGGCCGGCCCTTCTTAAAATTGTTGGCAATCCTCCTTAAATTGTTGGCGAACCTCCATAAATTGTTGGTGCCCTTCCCTTAAATTGTTGGTGCCCCTCCAAATGCATGGCTATGTGGCCTGATCAGAACAATCATATCAATGATTAAACAAATTATTATTTCAAATCATTTAGAAAGATGATAGTAGTACCAATAACATCTTACCAGTTCAAGTAGTATCGGTATTACTGCAGAAATACTGTCGCATATGTTAATTTATGTGCTTTAATTCTGTCCTCCATATTTTTACATTTGGTTTTATGGTTCAATGGTCATTCCATTCTGTCCTCAAACTCACCAACAACCTTTCCATACCATTATTAATTTCTTAAAAAAAAATATAGAAAAAAGAGAAAAAGAAACACATCAGCTAGATTCAATTGCAATAACTCATGCAGTCTTGAAGAGTTGGAAACCCAGAGTGTTTCATTATTAAACTGTACTTTTATACAGTAATCCAAAACCATGGTAATAAACAATTGCTGACCAATTAATGGACATCTTATGATTGAGACCAATTAAACTTCTTTCGTATTAAACAGCTAGCTCATTTATTGGAGGCAATTGGTTTGTACAAGATTAACTGTCATCTATGTCATGACTTGAGGAGACTAATCGGAGAGTATGTACATAGTTATGGTATATAGTTATATATGGTGTATATGATGTATATGGTTGTATATGGTGGTTTTAAATCTTGTTTTAAAGAGTAAACTTACATTCTTTTAATGGGTCTATTTCTACAAAACAAACAGATGCCCGGTTAGGAATTTTATGTCGTAACGGATGCAGGATTGAATGGGAATTATATCTTTTAGTCTCCTTAGTCTCCTTACAATGTAACTATTTACACTTTGAACAGTACTTCCTTGTTCATTAACCTTCATGGAAAGTTCACGATTATTGTTGGGTTGAACTGCATTTTACTCTATGTAAAGGGGAAGAGTCAATTAACAAAAACATGTGGCTTTTGGCCGCCAGACAATAATTAGTTAACTGTTATGTTGGCTTGAATAGTGAACATTCTGAAATAACCATGCATCCCAAAACTTGAGGTATGGCAAGATATGCTGGCCAAACACTGCCTGCCCACTAGAAGAAGGCTGAGAAAGACGCAGCTGTTATGACCCAGTTTTCGATAGTGGTCCTGAGATCTGTAGTCGATTGAAATGACTGACTCACACACTCCTGGCCCACTGTAATGCACACTGCATATATAACTCCTCCGTTATCTACAATGGCTTTGAGGGTGCACGGCAGTAAAATGCCTGACATTGAAGTCAAGTACATGAGTGACTTTCCAGCATCTTTGGGAGTGATACCGATGACCTTTAAACTCTTAACCATTAAATGTCAGGTAATTACTAAAAAGCCCTGCAACAATTTAAACAAGAGTGTCCTCTCTGTCCTACTGTATATGACTGTGACACTGAATTGCTTGTATGCTAAAGTTTGCAGTTAAATAAGTAACATATGAAGGTGTAAATGTGGTTTTATTGCGTACTCCTTGACGGGACATGTGGCACACCATATGCCGTTGGTTTCTTTATTAAAATAGTAAATTGTGTTTAACATTCCCAGATCTGGTTTAAACACTGCCATAGGCCATCAACACTGCCTGTTATATGATTTGATGTGCTGCATGTACCGATGGCATGCTGGAATTAGTAGTAGAACCATTCATATTATCCCACATTACAAAAGCATTAGTTGGCCTCAGATATATAGAAATTAAATTTGATTTCCTTCAATTTTGAAAAGTTTCATGAGTACATTCAGAAACTCGAAGCAAATGTTGAGTCCTTATCAAACTTTTCTTCTTTGAATCTGTGTGATGTTGGCATCACTGGAAATTGAAGTAAGATAACATTTGGCCTTTTGTTGTCAAACTTTCCTGATAAACTTTCAGTTTTATGTAGTTTTTATAGTTATTCCCTTTATAATGCATGTTATTATGTTATGGTAACATGACCAACATTTTTGGCTCTCTGTGGGGGCCAAATCACAGACACAAATGTCCAGATGGTGGTGCACTCTGGTTCCGGTGGCCTATTTCTACTTTTTGCTGGAAATTTGCTGTGAATGGTGGTTAATATTTTTTCTTTCTCAAACGCGGCGTGTTGTGCACCCAGTGGTGATCTTGGATGCTCGGTCTTCCCTCTTTCATCGTCATGAGCAATGTATTAAAGTCAGAATAATTCTTGAAACGATACCTTTTAATTCGACAATTATTGTCAATGCAACCATTTATATAGCGTTTGCACTAAATTATTTTCCTTATCATTTTTCAATCTTTCTTAACTACTGCCGCCTTCCCCATCTTAAAATCATCATAGTGTTCACTCTTCCTCTCTCTCTGGAGCCCTATGGGGGAGTCCGTCTGTCTCTCGCCACCCGTTTAGTGTGTTTGGCCTTTGACAGACGGGGTCTGGAAATCAGAGACAAAGCACGATTTCCTACTGCAGCTTTTGTGTTAGTTTATAGTTACCGACACCCTACTTCTGACCATAAATCACTGGCGGTAGATTTTTCAGTTACAATTGTTCTAATCCTTGTAAACTGTTTGGAACAGTTTGACTTTTGACCAGGTGAACACTTTGACTGCTGCTGATACATAAGGGTACAGTAATAGAATTATTGTACCTTTGGTATGTACAGAAGAAACCTCGGTAGTTGGGGAAGGGATAAGGATATGGTGGAGGTGGGGGTGGGGAAGGGTAATGGGATGACAACTGGGAGAGGTGTGAATGGGTCCTGAGAAAGGCTCAAGAGGTTCTGTTCAGCAGTCAGAGTTAGTTGAGTCTCTTTGTTGTTGTGATTGTCCATTCATCCAATCATGTTACTTTGTATTGATTATTGAGAAATTACTGGGCTCCTTCTCTCTTACCTGTCTTGACTCTGCTTGCACCTTCCCATCTACCTACTGTAGCCTAATGAAAGTTATGGTAATATTGTAGCACTGTGCCCCCTTCACCCTCCTCTCGGTCATCGCCCATCATCTTCTTTGGAATCTACCATTCATAATCCTCTTCTCTCTTACCTGCCTCCCTTTAACATACTTGATTATGCAGTCTAATCTATGACATGTAGGGGGGGGGGGGAGGTGAAAGGTCTGAGAAATGAGGTAACTTAAATGTTTCTGACATATGTAACATCCCATATAGGCAACATTTTTCAAGCATACTTTAATAGGGACCTGACACAAACTTGAAATTAGGGTTGGGAATTAGGGAGTTTATATTTTAAAAGCAAATGTTCAACGATGTTGAAATTGTTGCTTGTAGCAATGCCGCATCCGGGTAAAAATTATTGGGGGCCATGGTCCCCTTGATGGGTTGCTGTGATGTCAAGGGCCCTGTGTTACTCTCCTTTTATCGATACATCTAAAATATCATGGATGTTCATAAATTACCTATAAGAACCGATCTGAAATGTGCCCAGATGGGGTCGGATGCGAACTCTCTCGTACACGTCATGTCATTTTTTTGATCAAGTTAACTAGTCATGATTGACAACTCCTGTCTTCTCTTTCTTTAAGATGAGATCGTTGTCGCCATGTCCAGTATGAAATTCTTCAAATCTGTGCACAGGAAATCCCTCACCATATAGAGTATATAGATGCTGACAAAGCTGATCAAAGACGATTACCCAAGAGGTTGGCCATGATTAGACGTCGTCGCCAGTGTCTAAACCCTTCGTGCTCTGTAGACAAGCTGGTTTTAGATTGATCATTATGAGCACAAAAGAGAAGCTTGCTAACATTGATAGCAAAAACTAGCTGAAATGATTCAATTTAAGTACTTTTATGGAGAATGATTCTGACCTTTTCCCCCCCTGATCTTCCAAATCATTCCTTTTTAGTGAGTAGCATGTATGTAGTACTTTTACAAAACAAAGGTGATAGGGAAAGAAAAAAAATGTTTTGAGTGTCATCAAATTAAGTGCTTGTTTACATTTTGAACTTGATTCAGCGACCATTATTTGACTTTTTAGCATATAACACAGGCATACAAGTGATGATTTTGAAGAGATTTCACCAATGAATATGAGATCAACACTCGCAGGATTGCTATTCATTGAACCAATACTCTGAGCTCAAGATGTTCAACTATAGGACGGAGCACTGATTAACTCACCACATAGTTACATGCAATACGTCTTTCAGAAGTCGTATGGTAGTTCCTGTAACATCCTCTTTGAAGCCACTTCTAATCGTGTGTGTAATATATACGTTAAACAATGATCTGAATTGTGATTACTGATTTAAATCTAGGTAAAATTTCAGGGCGTGTGCTGAGTTTTGCTCATACCCTACCGTACATGGAAATTTCCCTGTATTTGTATGTATCCCTATTGCAGAGTATCTTTTGGTGCTGTGCTGTAATAGACACCATCCAACTTATTTATTATTTCTCTTGCCTTTACAGATCCATAACTGTATTATGGCACATTCCTCAGTTAAAACCATACACTTTAAAAGCTTGTAAATCTACCCTGCACATGTTTGCTTTGCCACATTGATTTTGAATAAGAAAGTTAAAGAAACACATCACATATTTTACCCTGTTACATCAAAGTGCAATGACTTGAGTTATTAACTTTTAGTGCATAAAACATGTACTAGCATAACACACATGTTTCTACCATGGGTATCTATGTCTCTATCACATCCTATACCAATTGTTGGACAAGCACATCATGTTGCAGACAAAAGATTAGGTCTGCCTCTTTTGACTGTAAAGTATTCATGTTACCAGGTACTGTACACTACAGAAGTTTTTACAATCTGTTTTCTCTACAAACAAGCCGACTCCATTTGATGCTTTCTTCGCCTCTATACAAAATGTGAAATTGATCTCAAACTGGCATGTTCCGTATTCAGCTGTATTCAGGTTATGATAAAGAGCAATATGTTTTTGTAATATCTCAAAGAGTAAAACTTTGATACCTTTAGCTCATGTAGCGGGCTAACTCACCTGTAAACATTGGAGAAGTATGTAGGCCAATTCATGATATATTTCCCAGAACGTGGATGTGCAAAAAAAAAGGGTGTACTGTACTGTACTGTAGAGGTAAGAAGTACTTTTGCCTTGTTTACACTGCAGACATAATTTGACAGGGAAGTCAATTTGTGGCCCAGAAATGATGTGAGGCGATGAAAGATGGAAAAGGTGCCAAAATATACAGACTTTGAAGAGAGAGAGAGGAAATCTGGTTATCGACTGATTTCGAGAAGTACACTGGGAGGAGTCTGGATTATATTTAAACCCCAAAATATATCGACCGAACGTACCTGGAGAATTTTGTGTGAGGGAGTAAAATATACAGTGGTGAACATTTTTTCATGACAGGAAAAAAGTAATTGTTACTTTTGAGTGAAGGAGATTTCATATTAAATGGAATTTTGGCATATTGGCATTAGATATTAAACATGAGATATGTGGGAATATATACAACCATTTGGCTCCTATAATTTAATAAAGCTGGTATATTTAGAAAGTGAGGTAGATTATTGGACTAAATTTCACATTCCTGGGCTGTATCCAAGCAGCTCATTGGGTTTGTTCAACAGTTTTAGCAAATCTAGGTAGTGTTAAATTAGATTGAAATCGATCAATCGATACTTAATGGCCGAGATAGGAATTTGATTAGATTTTCAACATTTCATCACTCAGACACTTTTTTGTAACATTATAAACCACATCTGAAGGGCAAATTGAAAAACCTTCAGATTTTTTTTCATTTTCAGTTCAGTGTTTGAAGAGTCCATATACTTGAATTACATTGAAAATCATTTAATTTGGGAATTTATTGTAGATTCACAGCAAGAAACTGATATAACATCAGCTCAAAACGCTGTAGACAAAGGGATAGTCAAATGGGGGTAGGCAAATCATTTTTATTCAATTCTCAGATTTGAAGAGCTTCAAGTTTGGGTTTATTTTTATAGTTGTGCTAATGTTTAATAAATATATAATGAAGTAAGTTGTATGTTTATAAACATTCTCAATATATGTACATATTGAGAATGTTTTTCTTTAATTCCCATGAGACAGATTTACGGCCATGGGCAATGTTGAACTACTGCAAATATGCTCTCACCCCCCTTTCCCATCTCCCTCCCCCCATCCCCCACATATCAATGAAACCCTCACAAATCAAACAGATAAGAAAGAAATCATTTATAACTTCATAGATACTTCTGTTCATAATTGCATACGTTTGAGAACTGGGACATACGATAGTACATGCAGGAATTGTTTTGGACCAAAATTCTAAGTTACCCTTCAAAATTTCACCTCCATGCTCCCTCCCCTCTCTTTCCATGGTCTCACCCTTTCCTTCCTAAATTGTTCAGTTATACATACTGTAAATATTGATTCACCCATCAACAACATGATAAAAACCGTGCATTATAGTCAGATGGATAAAGTATACTGCATCTGGCAGTACGCTGGTGTTTCTACGTTCGCGACTCGTCGTTTAAATGCTCTCGGGAAATTAGAATGTATCCTACTCCTGTCTGACTGTTCAGACACATGTATCAACTGTGATTATGTTCCTGACATTGACAAGGCCCATGTAGCCATCCTATTCCCTATGTCAAAGAAACAAGCCCACAAACTTCACAAAAGTATTTAAGCAAAACTTGCTCTTCTTTTGATGGCAAAACATAAATTTACATTCATGAAGCAATCAATACAATAATGCTCTCTGCATGCACCGGCCGGCCCGGCCGTGGATCAGCTGTTATAATGGAAGCTGCGTCAATTTAAAACATGGATGGAAGGTCAGTGGTGCCAGTCGTATCCCGAGGACGTCTTTTAAGAGCAGATTGAAAGCCGAGTCTTTATCGAGGCCGTCCATGCCGCGAGCCTAATTCATCCGTAGACTGGCCATTGATGTTACGATTTTCTTTCTGCCTGGAGCCAAAGCCGGTCTGAGACGGTTTTCTCTTGCATCTGGTCACGTATCAGTGATGTTATCACAGACAGGCTAGGGGGATGATAATGCTTTTGAAATCAGGCAATTTACATCCTCGACGAAGACGTGAGTTACAGTAGGCTACTGTCCGGCAGTGCACTATTTTTAGTTTGTTGACTTTACTTGAACCATGAATTCATTATTTTGCAGTGTACAGTTCACACTGTACATAATCTACTGTTCAATGTTGGAAGGAAGATAGTATGTGGTACAGTGTAATGTATTTGTATAAATTGCATTCAAAATGGTACCTTATTTGCATATATGCAAATTAGGCATGGGTTACAACTACAGGTATAAAGATGTTTGTAGACTACAGTACAGGGAAATTTCAGAAAAGCTACTATTTTATGCTTTTAGTAGCATTTCTTGGACAGGAAAGTCATCTTTGTTCCCTCCATCATTTGGAGGATGAAAACTTCATGGAGAGTACTCTCAAAAACTTTCAGTGCTCAATTTTTAATATGTTCCCATTTTATAGGGGTCTGGGGAGGGGAAGGAGAGGGAGTGAAGGTAAGGGAGTGAAGGTAAGGGAGGGAAAGGTGAGGAAGGGGAAAGGGAGGAAGGGGAAGGTGAGGGAGGGATAAGGTGAGGGAGGGATAAGGTGAGGGAGGGGAAAGATGAGGGAGGGGGGAGGTACTGTGGGGCTTGGGGGATATACTGCCGTAACTGGTTAACCTTTAATGATTAATCTATACTGACCATGTGTGTAATATCTGAAAGATTTCAATTTTCATTTAGTACAAGCTACACATATTTCACCTCTGTTTGTATACAAGTTACTATACTACATACATGTATACTGTACTAACTATTGGCTATCCTGTCAATGTAAAATCACAGCCTGCACAGCATGAAGTTTATTGCACTTTTTCGTTGTCACAAGTTGAGCGTATATTGATGGATGGCTTCGGAAGCTCGTTTACAATAGTTAAGCCCCTGGTATGAATTGTGATAATGCCACACGGTCTTGTTTAAGTTTTATTCGATAGACCGGCACGTTGAACCCTCTGACCTGGTTTTTGCTTCATTGCTCGCTTTAACGAAAGAGATCGACGTAGTACCCTTTCGCAGCTATTTTTTGGCTCGACCCACTTTCTAAATTGAGATAATTTAAATAATAAATTGAAGAAATAGACATTTAGAAAATGTGATTCCATGGCTTTTGGGGGGGGGGGGGGGGGGGGGAGTGTGAGGGAGAGACAAAAAGTACAGAAATGTTAACACTACAGTTTGTAAGGAGATTGCATATTACTTAAAACCACAGAAACAGAACAGTTAATAATAGATATTACTTTGGATGGAATGAGAAACCAGGCACTGGCTCGAAACTGGTGACATACAGTAATACATTTGTAACTGTTGTTTAAAATGACACAGGTTTCAATTACATCAAGCTGCATAGGCCATGTTGAATTGTAATCAAGGTAAACATCTATTCGGGCACCTCCGAACAAATACTATTATGATGGCCGATGGACTAAGCGATCATTTTGTCTATATTTACATTCTTGTTTATTTGTCGTCATGATAACAAAAGACTTAATGGAAAGCCAGATATTGCCAAAAACGGGAATAGATGTAGCCTTGTAACAATGTCAGTGGTCGCATGCTTTGGTACAGTATTTTAATTTGTATGTATTTCAGTTTCTTTTGGATGAGAACTTTGAGAGGGTTAACATACATTTTCTGTGTAGGTTAAGTGGTATATATAGTTCTGTACAGAAATATTACATGCTTAAATATGTGGGACACAGAATCTTTATTCTGAATTTCATTAAGTTATTTAAAAATGGAAGTCACTAAATGTGAAGTTATCAAAGATCTTGTACATCTATAGTACCCAGTGTTGTGTAAACCTAGTAATGGTTCGACTGATAGGTTTTGTAAATATTATTGACTTTATGAGACAATGTATATACAAGTAACAATTCAACAGAAAACACAATTTTCAGCTTTTATCTGTAATTTTTATCGCTTGACATTAAATCAAGTTTTTGACTTACTGAAGAATTACTGGAGTCGCCTTTTGGTGACACCATCCCCACCATCTACATCAATTTCACAGTCCCAACATGACCAAAACAGGAGACTGTAAATGAAGTAGGCTTGATGGTTAATTTTTAATATATCACCTCTCAAAAAGACCCTATGCGCAATGGTTGGCCTGGCGACCAGGATGCAAAAACTTTTGTACATTAATTTGATCATTAAATTGGAATGGGGAAGACGATGGTTCAATAAAAAGAAGGTGTCCCTTTGAATAGCCCATTAATCTACCCCCATAACTGACAGCTTACATCTTTAAGCACTTGTATAGTCTATAATTCTTGTCACTTCAATAGCCTACGTGAGTACAGTAACTGCGAGCCTGTCAAAATTCTGTATGCCTCAGTTTATGTCGTAAATCTGATCGCTTCATGCTCTGAAAATCAGCCTTCCTCGATCATGGGGTAGCTGTTTCTAAATCCTCAGGGAATGTCCTGAACATAAATGTTTTAAACATTATTGAAAATGTAAGAGGAATTCTTGGGTACGGCTGTTAATATTTCTTTTTTGTTTGGTAAATAAGTTATTCTGTACAGTATCCTCTGT